>JADQWA010000588.1:0-141316 GCA_018344505.1 Nebria ingens riversi | reverse complement strand
TAAAATATATTTGAATTGTAATTTAAATACAAGAATTTAATATAGTTATTTTTAACATGCTTGGTCATTCACGAAATATTACTGTGCTTATTAAAATCATCGGCAGGTGGCATTCGTATAAATGTATAGTAAATATTTATTTAAAACTTGTATTTATATACCTAGCAAAACTGGTATTTCTAGAACACATATATTCTATTAAATACAAAAATAGTTCCGAACCAATATTAGATATTATAAAAAGAAGAAAATGTAATACCTAATTCAAATAAATGTATAATATAAAGATAGTGGAGCGTCATCTATCGGTAGTTGTACTATACACGGTATCGGTAAAGTAAATCGCCCACAATGCACGTCAAAGCGTATTGAAAGAATTCATTTCCGTGCGACAGTTTGATTAAATTTATGGGTTTATATTGCGATTCAAATGTGTTTTGTGGTGTTAAAAAGTGTTAAGTGTTTGTGCTTTGCTGTTAATATACTTTTTAAGGTAAGATTAATAGTGAATAAGTTGATATTGAGAACTTACATTTTCTACCTGGTGTACATTATTAGTTGTATCAAACATGTGTATTTTGTAAACTAGTTGAGTACTGATATTACTCCTCATAGTTACGTTATTTCACTATATGTCAATTTAAAAAATACTTAATTATGCTGTCTTGTCTTTGCAGAGTGTAATGATGGTGCTTCATATTCGACAACAAAAGCTAACTGGTAGTCTGCAAGCCGAGCAACATATTGCGTTATAGGTAAGTGTTTTTAATATTTGCGTTAATACTCACATTTTTACCACGTATATATGAAACACATAAAAACTTGTTTCTCTCATCCAGTGGTTAGTCGCTTTATGAGGCGCACCACTGAGTTATACCCTAAATAAATATATAAAACAAAAACTTTGTTTTTGCCAACTCGGGATATAAACTTATATTATTGACTATTCTGAGGGCCAGTTCCGAAAACAAACCCTTGGTTTACCGGCAATATGACTTGAATTTATTTCATCTCGATAATGCAATTATGAGGTTATATTTATTAAAGTTCTCAGCTTATCGTCTTTCCAACTTCGTAGAACTAGTATAAGTATATTTTTTTAAATATTCTGCACGAAGTAGGCTTCTTTTAAAATTTTCTGATTTAAGAAGATTAAAGTCCCTTTTTTGTTAATCCTTAATCCAAGACTGAACGAGTAACCTAAATAAAATACTTAAGTAACCGCCCTTAATTTCAAATTATAATAAAAGTACTATTGTTATCGTATAAAATTCTTTCATTATATATATATACATATATATATATATATATATATATAATATATATATATATATTTGTATATTTATATATATTTTATATATATATATATATATATATATATATATATATATATATATATATATACGAGGGTGGTCTGAAAAGTTTCCGACCTAACAAAGATACAAGCCATTTTTTCAGATTTTTATTTTTTTATTTTTAACATGGTCTTCTTGTAACTCTACACCTTTCTCCCAGCGATGCTCCCATCTCTGTAACCCGTCCAAATAGTACTCAGCGTTTTTCTCTGCAAAATAATTGTTCATGAAGGTGATTGCCTCTTCATTTGACGAAAATCTCTGTCCCCCGAGCGCAATTTTTAGATGAGGGAACAAAAAGAAGTCGCTTGGGGCTAGATTTGATGAGTAAGAAGGCGGATGGTCAAGCAGTTCAAACCGTAATTCGTGGATTTTCGCCATGGCAACCGCTGAGGTGTGAGACACGTTTTTTGGTCAAACGTAAGCAAACGCGGCACCCAACGCGCGGACAGCTTTCTCATGTCTAAATGTTGATTTAATATGTGACAAACACGTTCTTTTGACATGTTCATAACCTCTGCTATCTCTCTCACTTTAATTCGGCGGTCGTCTAGCACCATTTCGTGAACTTTGGCGATGTTTTCGTCGGTAGTTGCAGTTTTTGGACGTCCCGAACGTTCATCGTCTCCCAAGCTCTTACGGCCACGCTTGAATTCAGTTGCCCAAAATTTCACTGTGGTAAATGATGGTGCAGAGTCTCCATACACAGAATCCAACTCATCTTTGATTTGCGTAGGCGTATTGCCTTTCAAAAACAAATATTTGATGACAGCTCGATACTCGATTTTGTCCATTTTCATAAAAACACTCACATCAACTCACTCAAACGACTGTTACATAACAACTGCGCGTCCAAAATGGCTGAAACTTTGGTGAGTAACTGTCAACAGATGAACAACGAAATTCCCTAGCTTTTATTAACGAGTGCTGCTATCTTCATGTTGAGGTCGGAAACTTTTCAGGCCACTCTCGTATATATATATATATATATATATATATATATATATATATATATATATATATATATATTATATATATATATATATAGATAATATATATATATATATATATATACCTGAAAAGTTTTATTGTGCTCTCGTGATTCTATTTCCTAACGTACTTCTAATGAAATGTATTATTCAAATGTAGTCATTTCTATTATTAACTACACCGTAAAATTTAATAATCGTATTTCTAAAAAAGTTTAAAAGTAGTTTTAGCAATTAATATTTGAAAAATAAAAATAAGAATACTGCACACAATTTGGTATTAGATAAATATACGTCGGAAATTGTTTTTATTGAATTTCAAAGCGGTTTTAATTTAAATGAATTTAAATTTTTATTAATATTGGTGTAAATATAATTTTACGAAATTATCTTTAAAACTAAAAGGCGTTTGTTGAATTAAAAAAAAAACGGCTAGGTGTTTTGTGTTATTTTATAAAATTAAGTAAAATTACATCGATTTTAAGTGTAATAAAACATTATTTTCGTTATGACTGGTTGGATTTTTGATTGCGTGATCGTATAAGACCGTAAACTGTCAAAATAATGTAGCTTTAGTGAGCAAGTTAGCTGATAAGATAATATACATCGTGAATTCTATATGCTGTGTGATATTATTAATAAGAGGTGTAACCCAGAACTAACACGTATTAGGGGTTGTTTATTCTTGGACGTTATATTATTAATGTGTAGATTACGTAAACGTATAACACGTATATCCGTTTAGAATATGACAGGAAGGATAACTACTTTCATATTTACCAAAAATTTAATTTTGAAGTAACGATTTCAACATTTTTCACTTGTAATATTTAAAATAGTGTATATTTACACTCTCAAATATCAATGTTTCTACATTTAAAAAATAGGTTTAGTTATAATATTAATTTAAATTTTTTATTACTTTTCGTGTAGATATTTTATTTATCGTTTGATCTACATAATTTACCTTAATGCCACAACCATTTCCATTGGCTAATTTAATTTTTATATCTTTCTATATCGTATAAAATTCTTTCAATCATTCCGTAAATACATTTAGATCAAATGGAAATGAAGTATTCGTTAGGTGTTGTAAATTTAAAAGCAAGTGAAATTAAATGCAAATATCACGATTGAAATATAAATTATCTTACTTCGAATTGAAGATGGCTACGACGATCCACTCAGACATTCAACGGAATTCTTTTTAACAATAAATTACTTTTCATTGCCACGCAGCAAGTAATTTCCATTAGGGTTTTATCGTATACGAACGTATGAACGTTCGTACGAAACATTAGACGGGGAAACACGGTTTCGTAAAAAAAATCACAAAGAGTATTGAACTTTAATTATCTTTAAGTAGTACTTTACATTCTGAGGAAGACATGTCTAGTGAATACTCGAGCTGCAGATTGATTTTGTATTTAGTTTCACCTTCAAGGCTTTTTAAGACAACCATTTTATTTGTTTCTTTCAATATACATTCAAGGTTTATGAATGTTCCATAATAATAAAATAGCTTTTGTTTCGAAAATTGTACATTTATTTTCTTCACTATTTTCAAAATAAAAGGAGTAAAAGTTAAAAAATATATGTTTTAACCGTCCTTATTATTACTTTAAAATAACATATAATTCACCGAGTGCTCTATTATTACAATTATTACAACATATAATTCGTTCAATGTGCAAATCTTTAAAAGGGTACAAGGGTTTAACGGTCTTCCCGTAAACTACATTAGCAACAATGTAAGTTAAAAGTGCAGTTATTTATATAAAATAGAGTATGTTATATCTTCTCGTGTATTTCTCTTCAATTCGTAATAATTATTGTATGATTTTCTAATTTTTCAATGATAAGTAGGTGAGTATGTATAATGACTGGCACGTGCTAATCATTGTTAGGTTTATTAATATAACACATAATTATTACTTATTAAAGCATACCAGTCAAAGCCAAAATGCAATTATCTTTGTCCGTTTTTATAGTCAAATACTGAGGTCCGCTGTTGATTTATAATCAAAGTCATATTTTTTGTGTAGGGGTTGATAAATTATTTAATGCAAAAAGAATTATCAAACGAATATGCATGAGCTTTGCTCCTTGTGTTGGTTAGGTCGAAATCAGTTTCGTTATAAACATACAGTATTCATGCGGCCATTGATGCATTAATTTATTTAAGTAATTTAAAACGTATGAACGTCCCACTGGTTACCTGTCAATATTTGGTTGAACGTCAAGTCGAGCGGAGTTTCCCGTTTTCCAGTAACACACCTACGTGATCGATGTTTAAGCACGCATTGATGCGTAATTAGATAGTTCAATTAGCATCGTTTTGATTTGCTTTCACACGGTACTCACTATAAAGTATCTTTATCTCATTTAACGAAAACAGAGCAATTGTTAAACTTGTCTTCACTATGCAATAAATATAGTATGATTAAGCAGTAGTACAATGAATATGTATACTTTCGGGCACGTATAAATAATTCAAAATGCCATATCTTCAAGCGCTAGTCATTCTAAAGTTTACAAAAATATACTAATACGAAACACTAATTACTATTACGTTAAGATGGGACATGTATCTTCTAAATAAATTCAATTGTATTAATGGTTTTAAATGCAGAACCATTTAGATCATTTGCGATATATGTTAAATAATATCTCATTTAGTTGAGTCTTTTTTGATAAAATAATGACGAAATATCTATTTTTACCTTTTTTATGTCGCAATATAGCTACATTTTTATAGTAATGCTACATTTCTGGATATCTATATACTCGTATATCTGTTGTTACATTACAAATAGATCATTTGCCATTATATGGGCTATTAAAATGATTCTTTTGGCCTACGGAGACACAGAATATATCTCTTTCATTGGGGAATTCAAATTATGCAATTTAATATTCAATGGTAGCTGAATTTAACATTGAATTTGTATTATGTGGCATATGTATGTACATGTCATTTGGTTTAGGAGATCGTCTACGAAATTTACACTATAAATATTCAAATAATAATTTTCAATCAAAGGTGTGATCCTACTGTAAAATGTATTTAATTACTTTCTTTTACGAAGTAATAAGTAAGTATTGTAATCACGAAAAAAGAAACATCGGCCATGTATTGGCCCTAAACTTTCTTTTACGTAGTCAGTATATTTTTGATTTGATACTATATAAATTAAAATATAAAATGTTTAAATTTAAAAGACAATTTTATTTTCGTGATTACAATCCTTACTTATTACTTCGTAAAAGAAAGTAAAAAATTCGAAATTTTAACGGAAATACACCTTTTGACCTTCCCTGAATCGAATCTGACTATTTTTGGAATGACGTCTGTGTGTGTGGCTGTGAGCGCTCTACAGGCTACACTGTTGAAGATAAAATTATGAAACTTTAAACTTAAGATTTGTATATGCCTGGGAAGAAAACCTTCTATTTTTGAAAAGCATATTCAAACCGGAAGTGCATGTTTACTTGAGTCACTTTTGCATATCTCCGAAACGGCTGCACTTACAGTAAAAATAGTTAGAATAAAATTGAAAGATATTAATGATTTGAACAACTTTTGTTTGAAATATTTCTTCAAAAAGTGTACCAGTTACGAGAAAATTGCTATTATCCTATTTATATTGCCATAGTTACATAGGATTGGAAAATTATATACAATAAATCGCATCTACTATGCATGTCAACTGTTTTAAATATTCAAATATTTGACATTTAATATTTATTGTCACAAATAAGTTTAGTGAAAAACCGTTACAAAGGTTAGTAAATAATTTAAAATATTATATATAAATATTTTCTCTAGTTTAAAGTTAATTTGAAAACTAAAAAATGTCCGGCCATAATAATTTTTAATGATATGTAATGAATAGTTATATTTTCTTTATACTACTAGAAAATCCAAGATTTAAAATCTAAAATACATATGTTTTCTTTGGAAATCTGACAATACACTAACTTTACACTTTTATTGGACAATGAATGAAAATATTTTCTTGAAATTTAAACATTTTATATATATATATATATATATATATATATATATATATATATATATATATATATATATATATATATATATATATATATATATATATATATATATATTTATATACTATCAAATCTAAATATACTGACTACGTAAAAGAAAGTTTAGGGGCCAACACATGGCCGATGTCTTTTTTTATTATTTCAACAAATATTACAGTAGAGAAGGTGACAAATAGATAACTTTATTTTCAAACTAGTAAATAACAATCACTTTACTAGCCGTGAAAGACATTTGAATATTTTCATATTATGATAAATGTAATAGGAACATTTTTTTTTTGTGTAAGATGAATCTGTTTTATAATTGCAACGAGGGCGATTTTGTTTGCCTCGAATCTACATCGACTAAAGTATGGGAAAATATTATTTTCTCGTGTTTTTTGTTTGTGAAAATGGATTTTCCAGTTCATTGTGTTGCGTGCGCCTTTTCCGTTTTATATTTGTTTTTTTCAATTTCGTCGAAATAGAAATTGAACTGTTGTTGAATAGTCGAAATTATTTCGATTATTCAAACAAAAGGGCATTTTGACTATTTGTACAAACTAATATATTTTATAGTGAGTATTTTCATTTCCAAATAACTCCCGATAAGCTATCTGGTAGCTAGTTTAATTGTTTACATATAAATGTCATATGCTTATCCGTCGGATAGCTTGCTGGAAGTTTTTTAATTACGCCAGTTTTCTGGAAACTTGAATCCTTTGATTTTAAAAGGCAAATTTGTTCTTATACGTTATCATGAAAATGAAATATCGTAATTATGTTCAGATATAATAATAAAATTCTGATATCGCTTCAGGATCTAGATTTCATATATTTTGATATGATGTGTATGACACTGATGCAATATATGTGTTTTCTCATGTATGAGCTTTGATATCCTCGTATCACAAAGCAACAAAGCGCAAGTTTTTATTTCCAGCTCTGATCCTAAATTTGGTTTTATCGCAGGCGCTGGTTTTACAATTTTAGCCAATCTCTCTACTCCACATATACCGCCTGAACGAGTGAAGTGTTGAATATATACCTACTCGACATGTCACTATCGATACTAGAGTAAAATCAATGAATAAAATGGTTCTCCTTTCATATTTCACATTTCAGCATCTGTCTTTTACAAATTTTATTATTTTTTATGTGGAAAGGATTTTTTACGATTACCGTACATTCTGATAAAAAGAAACTGAAATTGATCTCATTTTATTATTGTTAAATGTAGTATTATATTTAAAAACAATATTTTAATATGCCCAAAAAATTATAGAAATTGTGAATTGATTTAAAATTATTTTAGATTCCAATTACCAATTCATTAATCTTTTATGGTTGATTTAGAAAAAAAAGTAAACACATATCATGTGAAGGAAACATATGTAGAACCACTGATATTGGATGATAAAAATCAATAAGTTCTAACCTATTTATTTCTGCAACCGATAGATCACGCCCAAAAGTCTTAATACATTTTGAAGCAAATTGTATTTTTACATCTTATAGTTATTTGAGTTTAAAATTATTTTAATATTTCCAAAATCGGAAGAACATAGGTATGCAAAAAAACAGAACTGTATATGCTATTATTTTCCCATTACATGAGGTTAAAAATAAATTAAATACATATGATCGCTAAAGTTTGAAGATACATATGGACCTGTTACTGCTCTCCAGAGATTGAACTTTATTTACCAACCTCATCCCTTAGTAGCAAACTAACAAATACAAACACACAAACATATATAAATATATATCTATACATACAAATAGAACACGTGCCCATCGAAAATTTTATCTCTGGTTTGTTTTCTGTGTCTGCTCCAATCATTGTTCAAACTTTTGTCCGTTTTTTATGCCATAAACAATCGTGATGTTGTTTCTGTTCTCTGAACCAAACTCCGTTTATTTAATAATACTATTTTTCAAAGTTTATACGCGCTTACATGTCGAAACAATTAGATGAAGTATTTATATAATTAAGTATATTTTTCACCTAAAAATAAACGTACATGTATTTATGTAAAATAGATTACATTCATACATATTTATTGAAAATAATAAAATGGATTTGAAAGTCTAGACGAGAATAATAAGCGCCAATATAAGATTACTTCCCTAGAATTATCCACGTAAATTGAGATGAATATAGTGAACCAAAATTTTGTAATATATATGGTCATAATGTTTTATAGCCAACGTAGTCTGATATTAATAATTAATTTATATACAATATGAAAATGGTTCGGAACACAGAATTTTAGACAGATTATATATCTAAATAAAAATCTATTTAAAACTTGTTTAGTCTAGAAAGTTAAAATTATTTGTATTAAGTAACAATCTTTATATTAATCCTTGTTTTTGTACATAAAACTTTTATCATCTTATAGATGAATCTATGTTTGAAATTTTGTTTAATGTAAAGATGAAAGATAAAATATATACAGCAAACAGCAAATTAAGAAATGAATCACGTTTTTTTAAAAAGAATAACTATAAGAGAAAGAACCAGAACAAAGATAAAAGAGAGTCAGAAAACGTAATTATTAAAATTAATATCTTTTGAAGATCACAAACATCATCTCCATCTTCTCACCAACTTATCTACCAAGATAATAAAAAATGACTTCTAATTTCGTTAGAAATGGATCACATTGAGGATCATATATAGTATTCAAGGAATCATACACATCATATTTATTAATAAATATGTACTGTTTAAATTTTTTTTCTTATTCTTTATAAAACCAGTAACCGAGCTATAGTCTCTTTATTGTATTTTATCTGAAATTGGTGCGGAACTGGCTATGTGATTCTACAATTTCATTACGATATGTCTCACAATGCTACGTAAGAAAACAGAGTATAGAAAATCAGAACGCTTGAAGAAAAGTTTATTTAATCAATAAACAATATATAAATAAGATAAAACGAATACATATAAAATAGTTTTAAGATTGTATTTTACGTTTATTACTGTTAAGATTTCAAACGTCTCTTTGCAAGTTATATCGCTAGTGAGAGAATAATTTAGAAGATGAAATTTGTTACCATTTTCTTGATTATTGAATAGATTAAATGATATAGTTTCACACTTATTCTAATAATTGTGGTGCATACAATATTTTTCAGCAATTTCATTTATATTATTTTCGCCTTTAGCTTTACATACTTCATGCGCTTCATCCAAAATGTAAGTTACAGTGATTTCGTAATGTTTATGGACTTCAGGAGTAATTGTGTATTGTGCACCAAAAAAATATGAAATATAAAACAAACAAGCATTGGCTTCGGAAATAAAGGGCCTAGTGGATTTAAAATATGAGCAGCATATATTGTGTATCCATAGGTTATTTAAAGGTACCAAATTTGATGTCAATCCGTTCAATATCTTCAGAGGAGATATAGCGACACATTTTGGTCTTACGAGCGACCGAGCGTCGGCTAACATCCAAGTATATGAGTTATACATATTTAATATATTAAGTATAAAAATTATTTGAAGATCAATTGTGGAACTAACTAAACTTGAATCTTGGTGCCGTTCACTTAATTTAGCGTTCTGGTCGGATATGTTGTGCCAGCTGACTGCAATAATCCTTCATTTTAACAGACTGGCGAACGTTTTCCGGTATTATAGTAGAAGTTAGTACGGCACGGTGTAGTCGGAGAGTATTTCAAAGCTGTTCAAAGCACTAAATTGGCACGGTCTATTTAGTTCTTTCAATGTTGTGCTTTGCGCATTTGTCGGTTAGTCATTTCCCGAAGGAACGTATTGAATACAAAACCAATGATGTGAAGTTATCCCCGATGACAGGAAATGACTATTGGCTATGTAGTTAGTTTCGCACGGTAAGGGTAAATATATCGTATGTATACAGAAATACAGTGTACATACATAAGGTATTTTATCGATGCATTTTAGATGCAAGTTGCACATCTAAGTGGGAAGTAATGTTTTCTTAAGATTGATTACTCTTTTAAAAAGTGCTTGGAAAATTCTTTATTGAGATCAAACTATTTTTACTTTTTTGTATCTCGTACCCATGTAATATTAAAATAAGTTTAAACTTTACTTTTATCTGGACGCATACTCTTAATCTTCTTGTGATTTATATGGCTTATTTGTATCATATACCAAAAACATATTATACACGATTAGATTTTATTACTAAAATTGTAGTTAGTAGTTAGTGATTTTGCCATTTTGTAATTGCAAGTGGCAGTACTTAAAAAATAAAAATCCTTGACTTAATAATAATAATATTAGATTATTTATATATAATTGTTATAATAATTAATACTAAATTTTAATAAAACTTTAGATTTGCTGCGAATATGGATGCCTATATTTATAATTCTACAAAATACGAACACTGCGTTCTATTTATTTCATAGATCTTTAAAAAGCTTTTGACACCTGTCACTGGTCACAGCTGGTATTAGTTTTTTTTACAAATAACACGTTCAGTGTAACGAATAAAATGTATTATATCGAATGGAAAGATTTTATATGATTGAAATACGTGCTAATTTTAGAGACCGTGACCTGCATGCGAGATGTGTCTGTTAGAATTAAACTACATTGCACGCGCAACTCTCACAAAAGAACACTTTTCAATTCGATTAGGACAAATACAATGAACCAAGCATCTGTATTTGCAACAGAACTAAGATATGAAAACAAGTTCACGAACGACGAACGTATTATTTACACGAACTAACAATTGGATATAGATTCTCTGACCAATGATCCATTCTAGTTTAATCAATCATACAAAAAATAGTATTAAAGAACAGCTATGGTTGTGTGTTTTCAGGTAAATTAATTAGTTGTCAAAACACATAAAAATATCAGCGTTGGCAATTGACATTTGTTTTATTTGGTTAAATTAATTATTTTAATTGGTTTGGTTGGTTTTATTTAATTTAAAAAAAAGCCAATTTTATTTAATTATTCATAAATATTTATCTGTAGCAGCCTACATTAGTTTTAAATTATAAAATTTGTGGTATATTAGAAATGATGACAACAGGAAAAACCATACTCACACTAAAGTATATTTATTAGAAATTTCAACTTTTATAAACATTTAGAATCTACAAAAAAAAGTTTTCCAGTTAATTGATAATATATAATATATTTAGTCATTTATATTTATTTATAGGTTCTATAAAATAACATAGCAGCATGGTGATTTGAAATATTAATAATTGGACATGTCAATTTCAGTTAATTAGTACTTAGGTTAATTGCATACATAGCACCTCACGCTAAACAGATTCGTGTTTGTGCATATGTAAGTACGAATTTATTACCCACCATAATTATTGTCAATAACAGCAAAGATAAATTTAAAACAGGTATAGCTTAAATACATTCGTAATTAAGCTAATGAGTTTAGTAATATTCAAATTTAATTACAAACTGTAATTATCGAAATACCGAAACAGCTTTGATATATATTTTTTTTTTTTATATAAATAAATAATCTAATAAGTATGTATGCTTGCTTCTTAGTATCAACAATAAATTGTAATGCTAACGTGAATATTTAAAGTGTTATTTTTAATAAAAATGTTAATTAATATCTATATTTTACAATGTAGATAGATTACAATTCTTAAAGTTGATATGCTCCCGCTTATGTGTGTAAATACGTTGTTGGGTTTCATACATCAACGAAATGAGTTTTTTCACCAAAATGTTTCAGTGTGAAATAAAACCCAGTTTTATCAACGATGCATATTTAGGTGGACGTGTTGGTGCTTTATAGCTTTAGAAAGTCGTCCAATCCATATACGTATAGACATATACATATAACTGTCTAAAGTCGAGCTTTGAATAGCCTACTAAACGGTTACTTGAGATTTCAAAGCTTTTATGGAATCTATACATGTATTCCACTGAACCTTACGCATTCAACGAGATGTTTTGTATACAAAGGCCGATATAGTTATTACTCAGGCATTCAATGTAGATAAATTGGATAATATAACTTAGATAGATGGGATCAGTGAGATTTAAAACACAAATGCGCAATTAGAGTAAAAATAGAAAAGATATGGATTTCATATACTTGCAAAACATGAAAAACTATTAGACAGACAGGGTAGATAGAGAGATAGACCGACAGCCAGTATATAGTAATATAAAAGTAAATAAAAGTAATTGAAAATAAATTCAGAGTCTCATAAATTCAAATACATCTACAAACATAGACATACATACACACATACAAACTGAAAACATACAGACGCACACATAGTTAAGCAAATAGTCAGACACAGCCAAACAAGCAAATTTGTTACATACACACAAGAAGAAAGAGAGATAAAAGCAGGACGCAAGTTTGAAAATCGTTTAAAAGAAGCTCAGAATGTTAATTTGTATTAAAATTTAAATATTATAATTATTTATGATTATAATAAAAGTACACATCAGAAAGTCAACACAATTAAATAGAAGAATAAAATGCGTTTTACAACGACGAAATAAAAACATGTAATGTAAGAGAGTACTATATAGTTACTAGTTACACATACATATACGATATAGCGAATAATACCAGGATGGGGGAGAAGTCGGAGGATTAGTGATGGTAGCCACGTGAGGAACTCAAGTGTTTTTATATGTGAAAGGGTCACAAGACCACACGTCATAAGAACATCTTTGGACAGGTTGCTTAGCAACGTGGTAAGGGCTCGTCAACATCCTTGCACTGTACACCTCACGCTTCTAAGTGCGGGCTTTTAAAAAAATCGCTCAGAAAAAAATACAACCTGGTTTCTAAGGTGCTTTTTATACTGCGAAAGTACTACGTGTTCTGAGTTTAATATTAGAGGGTTTAGAACTTGAAATGTAAACTTCGTTGCGTAGTACATAATATTAAATCTTTTATATATCTATACATACATACATAACCTCATGCCTATTCCCATCATATGGGGTGGCAGAAAACCCTTTACATTCATTCCCATCTTTCGAATCTTTCGCTATTCAATTCTATCCTTACAAACTTCTTACGCTTCATTCTGATTCATTCGATTCTTCACACACGCTCTTCTATTTACGCTACCTATACAAGAATAAATCAGTAATACTTGTGTAATACACTAAAAGTACGAAAATAATTTAAAAGATTATTGATCTGTTACATGTATATGAAACGATAACACCGCACAAAATATCACTACATTTTATAGTACAGGTATTCATATTTTATGACATGGGTTTTGGAAATCAATAATAATGAATTTAAAATTTTCGCTGTAAACCGTTTTATTGTCATAGATTTCTCTGCGTATATTTCTTTTGCTTCATTCCGATTCATCATCAGGTAATATTTAAATATTTCAATGTTTCAAATATTCGATTATTTCGAATGGTTAGTTTATTTGAATGGTTTAAATTTATAAATAATGGAACTCAGTACAATTATCTAAAAGGAGCGTAGTTACAGATTGTGTGTTTTTTTTTTAATTGGCAGCTATAAGAAATTATAGTTGGGCCGGTAAAAAAACATCAACGGAGATTTACCCCTCCATAGCGTCTGGCAACTGATGTCATTCCATCTAAAATTCTCACTATACCATTAATTGGCCATTACGTACTTATCTAAACGCGTTTCCTTAGATAACATAAGCTCGTTATTTTCCTTTTTTATGGTTGTGATTTTAGTAGATGTACATATATAATTTTCTCAGTACGTATACGTATTTTCGGCACGTTGGTTCTTTTACCGGCCTGGCTAAAACTGAAATTACTGCATACTATATTTGTAATCACGAAATTCTAAAAGCATATTGCATCTTTTAAATTATGTCTTTACGAAAGTACATAGCGCTCTTATATTAAGATAAAGCGTAGAATATTTGTCTAAAGTTTGCACAGCAGTATTGATTTTTAATTATGGTTGTATCTACAAAATGGTGTTTCCATAAATATGACGTTAATTTTATTGGAACTTTGTAATGCTTAACTGATAATTGATTCATTTTAGAATCCGTTCATGCACTCTCTCTCTATCAGGGTGATTTTCTGCCCCGAAGGTTGTTACGTTTGTAATCTAATTTCAATGAATTCTATCCGCCAATCAAAATGGATTATTCATTATTTTACCGTGGAATTTCTTTGAAGCAACTGGCATTCTTGCCTATATTGAAGCTCGTTTTTTATATCAATGTTTACAGGATTGTACTTTGTATATTATTACGTTTGACGTATTTATAAAATTAATTTGAGTTTGATCTACTTTGAATGAAATATGACGTATTTTATCTTAAATTTGAGGCAGTTATCTTTTTGAAAGAAAAGTGTTGAGATAATATTAAGGCATACTGATGGATCTAAAAGAAATCAGTACACTGTCATCTCGTCTTACATCACTTCATCTTCAAATATGTATGATCCTTTTCAATTTGTAAGAAAATATATACAAATACAAAGTCTACATCAAAGTAGCAATGATTTATTTCATGCATATAATTAATTACCGAAATTATACATAATATGCACATTCCATTCGGATAAAGTTAGAGGACCGGTTAGTATGGGATTTAACTTGAAAGTTGCCATCTAGTTCATATGACATACGAATACTGATTTATTGGAATATCTCTGTCTCTTACTTTCGTCATGGCCAACTTTGAACATATATCAGCATGAAAGTTTAGAAGCATTTAAGCATATATTCCATTACGTGCTTTCAAGAAGAATTCCAAGTACATACTGTAATACCAACACTAAGTGCCTAAAATTCTTTTAACAAACACGTGCCATCAATCACGTCCTCCTTTAAACGCTAAAGTAACTGGAAGATTTTCAAGAAAATTTAAATATTTAGGCTTATAAGCTTTGTGTTATATACACATAAAGTTGTTTAAGATAGTTATTTTCAAAAAAATTTCACTTTCTCTTCCAGACTCAAAGACAAATTATTTACGTTCACATATATAAAATTCTAACATTTTAAAACACAAGTTACGTCTAAGATATTATAGTTAACTAGCGAATATTCTTGGCAATTATCAAAATCACATTAACAAACGGTGAATATTAATTGCATTTTTAGTGAATGTGGCAGTAGTAGAGTTACAACGGATGTTACATTATTCGATGAATTTAATATAATAGTGGGTACGAGTACCGTGTCTTAAGTCCTTTGTCAGGAGACAGGAAAATTGAGAAAAACCCACCTTACATATTTGTTTCATGTCGATTCATGAAATTTAACAATGGATTAAAGTTACTCTCATTTATAAATATGTTTTATATTAATAAGTATAATTCTACCAAATGTTCACCTTGAAACAAGTTGTTTCCTTTATACTATGTACAAGAATATGTGTTGTAAATACTTACTCAAACAGTCTGTGAAACAGCATGGAAGAACTTTTCGTCTTTACTTACCAGGATTTGGCAGCTGTTTTGTTATTCAATATTTTGATGGGAATGCTTTATACTAATTTTAATTTCTAACTGTCGGAATCGTACCGTAAATACACAGTTCTAATCAAATCTCGTCTGAAGTTCTGACACAATACTAAAATTAATTTCCGACATTGTTAGCTCACTTGATAAATACAAACGCTCAGATAACGAAACAATGTAACAATTCGCACGTCTGCCATAACCGTGCGCGCTATCTTTTAGGCAATCGCATCAAAATACAATGAAAAACATCTTTGGCATTTCCATTATTATACCCAACGTATATGCTGAGCACTAAAGATTTCATTATTATATTTGAAAGTGTTTTTACCATTCAATGTTCCTAACTAGAATGTTTGAAGGATTTGGGAATAACATAAACTAATGATAATCAAATTATTATATACTCAAACAGAAAAACTTATAAGTTTATAAAGGGTATTTATACAATTTAAATCACTACGTTTTTTGGCTTTTTCATAGAGAAAATTGTTGCATCTTATTAGACTATAAAAGGAATCCGCAGCAAATTTAGAATTTTGCTATTACGTGTAGGGAAAGCCGAGTTGAGCAATACCACTAATTAACTTTCTGTTACCAGAAATTTATTTTTTCTTGCTGGAAAATATTTTCTAGTGGCAGAAATTCATTTTCTGTTACAAATTCTGTGATACTAGTAATTATTTTTGGATACAATTAATGAGTTTTGTGTTACCAGAAAATAACATGAATTTTCGGTATAAGAAAATTAATTTTGAGCAACACAATTTCCGGACACAGAAAAGGAATTTCTGGTATAAAAATATGTTGGCATCTAACAATAAGAGTTAATGGTTTTACTAAGTATATAATGAAACTCCTATTTACGAAAAACTTAAGAAATATATCGAAATACAACAAAACTTCAAAATGGGTCCTACTAAAAAATAAAAATTATCACACTCATCAGATATAAAATTTGTTTTGTATTGATTTCTATCTATAATTCTAGATAATAGAAGTCAGCATTTTCCGGTACTTATAATTAAGCAAATGAAATTCTGGTAACACAAAATTGAATTCCTGGTAATAGAAAATGAAATTTTGGTGTATAATTAAATATGTGTAATTTCAAAATAATAATGCAAACGTTATTATAAATGTTACTTCAGTGGCCACTCGCTAAACCAATAATGCGTATAAGGATAATCAACTCATATTTATCCCAGGGTTAATACTATCATAATAAATTGATTGATTGCCAATTTTTATGTCGTTAAATACAATATGGCCTTGGCACTTGATCTGCCCCGCCAGGACGCCAAGAGTGGTGAACTCTAGTGGTCCGAATGAATGGTCGTTAGCTGAAAGTACGCAACAAAAATATATCAAGGGTCTTAAATGAATTAGAAACAGGAAATTCATTCGCACGGTCTGCCTAAGGCTGTTCCATAAATGAACAATGACAGTCGCTGGCATAATTTTAAGAGAAGTCATGCCACCAAATATATAAAATACGCAGGCATTTTGTTCATTGATATACGATATACGTATTTTATAAAAATAATTGTAGTATTTGAGAAGAAACTATTATATTTTTGGTATCTGGTTTAAACTTAAAATTAATATTTTATGTTAGGTTTGATATTCGTTTTAGGAATATGATTAATTTTTGTTTTAGTATAGTCGTATAAGCAATCAATTTCATACCAATGATTTAATTGGCAATGGTTAAACATTATTGCTCGTATTCATAGAATTTTAAAGCAGCTTTCAAAAAAAAAACACTTGACTATTTCTATTTATCTAATACCAAATAATGTAATTTCATATTTATCTTTGTTATTTTAATTTAACGTTAGCTAATAGTTTGCTACGCATACATGTATTAAAGTTAAAAATCTTATATTGTGCCAATAATTTCATCTCACTTATGATTAATGAATTTTAATAGTTTAATCGCAAACTTAAAATTTTCATACCGTGAACTATATCGTAACAAGTTTACATCGAAACTCATTAAAATGCGTGAGCATATATGCGCCATTATCGTTTTAAATTAATATTACTTAGACATAAAGTTAACAAACTTGATTAATCTAGAATCACTGGCAAACAAAATTCTTAAGATTAAACAAAACTTTAATGTAAATAATCATAAAATCATTTATAAAACCATTCACAACGCAGTTAAAATCAACAATATATATATATATATATATATATATATATATATATATATATATATATATATATATATATATATATATATATATATATATATATATATATATATATATATATATATATATATATATATGTGTGTATATATATATATATATATATATATATATATATATATATATATATATATATATATATATATATATATATATATGTATATATTTACGTATATCTAGGCGTTACATTTTTAAAATGAATGGTAAACGTTTGGAAGAAATAGTTATTAAGCCAGTGTGGCAATGATTTATTTTTCATTGATTTCTTTTCGAAATATAGAAATTGTATCTCTAGATTTATTAATATATAATTTTAATATATATTTCGTTATTAGGTGGCTTTTAAATATAATGGTTCATTTACTAATTTGCAAATAGAAATTATACATTTTCAATAAACACAATATTGAACATCACAATATCAACACGAATATTCAATTCGCAATCTAACCGAATGGAACGTTTGTACGTGTTTGGCGATAAAAGCACGTAATTGACAAGCGCACGTATTCCATACCGAGAGTGTGATTTCGACATCTTGATCCTGTAGCAATGCATGCTTTGAAGTTTTGCGTTGTTTGCTTGTCGAACTGTATATTATATACTTTTATATTGGATGTATACATACATATATAAGGTTAAACGAAGCGAATGGAAGCAGGCGGATGTATATTTATCGCATTTCTTCCAGTTTGTTTGATTTGTGATGTATGTTTGCTAAGTCCTGATACTATTGCTACGTACACAAAACTAACTAGTAGTATAGAGGCATTATTAATTTACTGTTTTGTACAGAGCAGATATGTTATCAGTGGCATTGAGAATTTTATTAATAGTTTTATTATTAAGAGCGTGAAAGAAATTGTGTTCCACAACTTTCCAATTATTCAGAGGTTTTTACTAGTTAACTGAATACGACCATATTCTCTCATAGTTTTACAACCACATGTAGTTCATCAAAAGGAAAAACCCTTGCCTCTTGTCGGATTCACTTTGAAACCATGAACATCCTTTACCCACGGTACCTCAATAAATTTGCGTGGCAAGTGGTCAAATGTGGAGTGGATTACTTCATGGAAAGATTTATTAGTACTTTGACACCGACACCTCTACCCTATTATTAATTCAATATATCTCTTTTTCCGTCTTTTGTTGTAGCTTTAGTATATCTTCAATAATTTTGAAAAAGTTCACAATTGGTGTATCTTATTTTAATAATACAAAAAATAAAATAATATTAACAATGGTAAGATATTAATGTAATATATGATATATCTTTGGACAGACTTTTTCTGAATCAGTACAATTAAAATATGTTGACAAATTCATAATGACGATGCGGAACACAAGCAGATGAATCAGCTATTATTTTATTATTCTTACAATAGCCTCTCTAAACTGATATACCTACTACGTATAAGAAAGTTCAGTGTGGAGCACTGCAGATATTTTTGATATATTGTGAATTTTACGTTTAATAATTTATCTTATTAAAGGAACCCATAAAGGTAAATATCAATAATATAAAACTATACCAAAACACACACACATCAAACTTTATTCTAAGGTTAATACAAGACACATTCGATTACATTCACAGTAAAGTTATTAATTTTATCAGTATTATTTAAAACTGAGAATAAAAGCGATTTTTTTTTCTCTCAAAAAATGTTAAATAGCAAAAACAAAACGATAGATTCTATTAATACAATTATATTGTAAATATATTGCTTTAAACATATATTTATCAATAAAATAGTCTTTAGAACGCTAACCAGGTATATAACTTTAAAATCTCGAGTTTTTATACTATAACAGTATCTTTTATACAAAGTCCAAGTAACTTAAAACAAACAAAATAAAATATTAACGATGTGTTTGTAAAATAGAGATGCATTTAAACATATAGCGAATATAATGAGTTTGAGAAGTTCTGCTCTTTACGAAACGCCGATACATCCGGAACAAAACTGAGGCAAGTTCTTTCATGATTATGCTGCATGGTTAGTCAAGTTTGGCTTCTGTTTTGTCGTCTTTGCGTTTACTCCTTTTAAATCTCCTTCTGATCATTTAAAATGAGAAACAGGCTGAATTCTATTCATTTTCTTTGATCTTCGAAATGCCGACGTTGACTATTTAAATTTCTGAGGAAATTGGACAGTCGTATTTTTGTCAATGATACAAAATATGTATATCCAAGAAAATGAATATAAATCACTCTGCTTGAAAATATGGGTTCAAATACCGTTTTTGTAACATTGTTTCGGTATCCATAATGCATGATGATACCATCTGTGACCATCTTCACGTTTCGTATATTATATATATATATATATTATGCATTTGGTGTATATACACTGTACATCGTATATTGCAATCTCTATCGATTGCCAGGTGTTGCGAACTCTTCACAAACAATCGTGTATTGGTTCCTCAACCATTAGCAATTCATGGCAACTACTCAGTTTGAAAATAAATATTAATAATAAATACTCGTATTGTATTGTGTGGAACATACGGTATACACATACACTGGCGATAAAAACTTTCGTTAATATTCTACCATTTATTGGTGCTTGTATTATTTGTTTCTCTCTCCTCTCTCTTATTTTCGTCCAGTTCTAAATAATCTTAAAATTAATCTCATTTTTTCTCAACCAACACTCTTTTCCATCGCGTTCTTTTTTTATATTTTTCCTCAACAAGATATTCTCTGAATGTCTTTTAGACATCATTCTCTTTTTTTAACTTTCCTCTGTGTTTTACTTTCTCTCTGTGCTTCTTGCTTTGTAAACATGTAGAGAATGTGGTGGGTCTATGGAAATCGAAATATATAACATGTACCTGTATAAAATTCTATCGTTTCTACTTTGTAGTATATACTCGTATATATATATATATATATATATATATATATATATATATATATATAATAAATAAATATATATATATATATATATATATATATATATATATATATATATATATATATATATATAAATATATATATATATATATATATATATATATATATATATATATATAATATATATATATATATATATATATATATATATATATATATATATATATATTCCGATACTGCAGTGATTGTATCAAGTATTTGTAGGTCTGTGTTAAGACTTCTCCGTATAACAAAAGCCGATATCTCAAGTGAATAGTGGCTATCATGTGCTCTGTGATATTTTCTTAAGCTTCTGACCGGCAGAGCTCAAGTTCTTTTCCATTGTGCAGAAATGTAACTCGATATATTTATCTTTCCCTTCGTTTGAAATACTCGCAATTCCATTTTATTTTTGCACTTCATATTATAAACTGTCCAATTTATATTATTGATTTATATATATTGATATAATAGTAATGTAGTTTTAAATCATTTCACTTCATATTTTTATATTTGATACCAGAGATGACATATCAGACATAATTTCACTTATTATTATCACGCTGCAGCCAGAAATATTAAATATCATATTTGTAAATCATCCAAGCACCGTAGTCACATTTTGAAAACATTTTATAATAATCGCTTCAAAATTTATAATAAAAGAATGGTAGAATCATAAAACTTCTTTATAAGAAAGTCAAATACATGCATTTTTATACACAGGAAACTTTCAAAACATCTTCGATATATTTAATAGGAAATATTTCTTATTTGAAAAATACCGTAGATGTTCCTTCTATTCCAAACCATTAAAATCTTCGTAACAACTTAGAAAACGAAGCTATAATACTAGATCAGCATTTCACAAAATGTTTGACGCGGTGTATCGTTTTCGACCTATTATACATATACCCAGTAAAGTGCAATTTTTTTAAAATTTCATATTAAGTTTTCTTTGAAATTATTAAATTGAAACTTAATAAAATGTTTATTAGTGAATGAATATTTTATTATATAAAATTTCAGGTTGTGCTTAATAATAAAAATTCTAATCTAAAATTCTCAATCAATTGCTGTGGTAACACAAGAACATAAATATACGTAATTATGCTTTGTATCACCGAATTGCATGGTTACCAAAGTTTAAAAACACGATAAAAGTTGAAGAGACCGCGTAATATGGAGAATAAAATGAGAATTTCATCTTCGTATATAACTGAGAAAACCAATTTCATAAAACATCACATCGCAAATACGCATTACGCGAGCATCGCCAATCAAAAATGACTATATCAATGCATTTATTTTACTTCCAATACCAAAGAAAATCTTTCTTGAGCACTATCGAGTACGAACCACAGAGCCCCTCTGACATTTCTAGGTACAAGGTTTTCTCCTTATCAACCTAAAGTGTTCGTTACAGTTTGTGACAGTTATCCAATACTATGATGTTATCTCTGGACATTCATGCATCAAATTTTAACGTCAGTTGGTTCCGAACACCAAAAGCTTATTAACTGTACCGTAACTAAATTTTTATTAAATATTGTTTTAAATTACAAACTCTACCCCTGTACGTGACAACATATCGACGCGTTTTAATGATAAAGAGTTGGAAAATACTGTATTTTTTAAAATTAACTTTGCTGAACGTAGGCTGATTTAAAATGAACAATTTTATTCGTATATTGAATTAGTTCGTGATTTAGAGCTAATATTTATGTTTGTTATCACATATTTTTATTGATTTATTTAAATAGCTTATAAAACAGAATTTTGTTTTCCTAAAGTCAAACATATTTTTTACATATTTATCCAACCTACTGCATTAACTTTATAGAAATTTACATATTTTTATATAGTAAAATTATATCAAAAATAAATATATAACCGTTACTGTAGAGAAATATTGAAACAAATATAAGAGGTACTAC
Organism: Nebria ingens riversi; assembly: GCA_018344505.1. NCBI lineage: Eukaryota > Metazoa > Arthropoda > Insecta > Coleoptera > Carabidae > Nebria > Nebria ingens. The sequence goes on along the minus strand of JADQWA010000588.1, from coordinate 118,410 downwards.
GAAGTAATGATATCTATCTTGTTTGCATTAGCTTTATTCAAATCCGTTTAGATTACATTAAGTTAACCGTACTGAAATATTCATTATATTTTCAATGGCTCCATAATGAGAAACAAAGAAAATTGAATTAACCTCTAGAGAGAGTAATGAGAAAAAAGTATCAGACAAATTCATAATGTTAAATAAACAAAGAAATTATAGATTAGATAGAATATACATATTTCTCTTCAGTTATAATTCAGTATTTCATATCCATCCGTCGTCTGTCTTTAACGAAGTTTATGTTTTTCAAAAACTTACTAACTTAAATCATTGCATCTCTCTTGCACGCTAGAACATTGTATGACTCGTTCTATTAGTTAGAAACTGATATTTAGTTCAATAAATAAATGGTCATAAAAGATCGGTGATATGATAAGAACAATAACTATTAGATAATGCGTAATTTTCCGGTTCATATCCATGAAAATCTCTTGGAAAAACAGTTTGAGAAACTTGACTACGAAGTTGTTAGTATAATTGCTTTTAAAACATTTATAGAAGGTCGATAGGGAGCGAGAACTACGGGCATGTTAAGATCAAAATAAAATTTTGTTTGATAAAAAGAAAACAAAATCACTCTAATTATTCAAAGGTTTTAATTGATTTACATTATGTTTATTTTCATAAATATCAACTCGTTAATGCAAAAGTTTAAATTACTAGTTGATAAGTCTTTAAATATGTATGATATGAGATAGATTACAAAGCAAAGTACCAACATATTAGGTTAGCTCTGCGTATTACATAGTTTAAGTAGCTTGGGAATACTGCTGCATAAAGCTTGGCTTATAATAGAGAATGTTAGACAAGTACATTTACACACAAAAGATATCTCGTTTTTATTCTAATTCTACGATTTTCATCTGGATAAAATATATTTTAAGTTGCAAATATCGTAACTCTTTAACAGTGTGCAACGTCAATATGAAGTTTATTTCAGAATATTTAAATACAAGGTTTTGGAGTATAATTATTAAATCCTTAATTAAAATACGATTACGTTATTTAATTTGGGTTCTAATTTAAATTAAACATGATAAATGAATAAAATATGTTGGTACATACATATTTCTTTTCAAGTTTTACTTCATAAATATTTAAACTTAAGATTAATATGTTTATTATTCATGAAATATAAGAACAATATGAAGAAATAAGATTGAATTTATACGAAAATTATGTATGGTTTGTACTTTAAATATCAAAGTTCATATAGTGACAATAATTTATCACTTGTTTTCAAAAAATATGAATTTTCACATTGCATATACAGTGTTCTATTTAATTTGGAGAAACTGTCGCTTTGAATTTCCCAAGTGGCAGCTACTAACGGAATATTATCTTTTAGACAATCAGTTATCATGTTTCTAGAATATTTCCTATATCAAAGTTTCATATGCCATAAAAACCTATAATGATACTCTTAATCTAAAGCGTTTCTCATTGAATTTATAAACTTTAGGATAAAATTGGAAAAGATTCAATCTACAATTTTTTTATGTAACTTCTTAAAATTTGGCTGCTTAGAAATAAGAATATTTTCGTTGCAATACCTAGATATATTTTAGGAAATGTTTGAACGATTTCAACAAAATTGAATTCATGATTTTCATTGAGAAAACATTTGTTAGGATGGATTTCTAGTACTCTTTATTAAGCATGGTATACGAATTTCAACTACCTTATGTAATAATACCTTGTATACATCAGGATGCTTCAGTTAAATTAATTAACGATGCAAAAAAAAAATGACGTACAACAATATATCTTGGAAACAAGGGGGAAATTAATTTGTCGACAACAAAACCCAATCATTAGTTTTCAAGTTATAAAAAGGTTCAATTTCAATTAAGATAGCTACTTTTTACTTTCTTTTACGAAGTAATAAGTAAGTATTGTAATCACGAAAAAAACATCGACCATGTATTGGCCCTAAACTTTCTTTTACGTAGTCAGTATATTTAGATTTGATAGTATATAAATAAAAATATAAAATGTTAAAATTTCAAAAAAATATTTTCATTCATTGTCCAATAAAAGTGTAAAGTTAGTTTATTGTCAGATTTCCAAAGAAAACATACGATATGTAATTCAGATTTTAAATGTTGGATTTTATAGTAGTATAAAGAAAATATCATTATTCATTACATATTATTAAAAATTATTATGGCCGGGCATTTTTAGTTTTCAAATTATCTTTAAACCAGAGAAAATATTTATATATATTTTAAATTATTTACTAACCTTTGTAACGGTTTTTCACTAAACTTATTTGTGACACTGACAATAAATGTTAAATGTCAAAATATTGGAATATTTAAAACAATTGACATGCATAGTAGATCTAAATATACTAACTACGTAAAAGAAAGTTTAGGGCCAATACATGGCCGATGTTTTCTTCTTGAACTACTTAACTGTAGAACATTTTTTGATATCGTCAATAATAAGAAAGTTAAAACCATCACCGGATTTAACTGAAACACAGCATTAATTCTACGTAGATTACATATAAGAAATATAGTGGTTTAAAAATCCTGTATTTATCATGATCATTATATATCACTTTATGCCTAGCGGACTACGTTATATCCCTTTGAATTCAATCAGTCCTTTTTATTCAGCCGCGCAATTTATATGGAGGAACGCACTTTTATTTTATTTTACCATCTCAGCTTGTGGCTCGCTATTTCATCGAATTTCATTTATATATTTCACAAACGTAGGGTTTTTTATATTCTTGCCCGCTCACATCAAACGACCAAATCTAAAAATAAATTCCTTCGTCCTGCTGACCGGTATATTGGATCAATTGTGGTGTTGCACCGAACTACAATGACGCATTGTTATAGACGTATGTATTCACCTGTCTAACCAAAGCTTTCGCAGTGCTATCTATCTCGAGTTGGATGACTCTTGTGATGTCTTCCTACTTCACAAAACACAAAGAATTTTTCTTTCTAACTTTTGTTTAATATTTTTTTTATAGATCATTAATTTTGTTTTACTTTCAAACACCGAATTCGCATTCGAGTGCGTAATTATTTTAATCAAGTAAAAACGAGTTTCATATTTTACTTACACCTGAATATGTAATTTGAAATAAAATTTATATGGTTACACGTTTTATATGCTTTGAATAACGTTGCTGGACGGGTCTAAATTCAAAATCAATACTATAAATATTTTATACAACTGTAATTATTTTAGTATGGAAATCGATAGCACAACGTGTAACAGTGACTTCATTAACAAATAATATGGACGGGTAAATTGAATATGTGAAATGCATTTTTAATTGATACATAAATTACTTTAAATTAAAAGAGAAATTGCTTCAAATATACACAAAGTGCGTACAATAGACAATAGGGTTGATATCTACTGAAATGGAATATAGACATTACAAATAAATTGGAATTTAATTCGTATATGTTCCTATTTAAAACGCACTATTTATTATTTGCAATTTAAGTTTTGAAGTAATTGTAATGCTTGTGACGACACGAGGAATATATTAAATATATCCTTAACTTGACCAATGAGCGTGTAGGAAAGCTGAGTTAATAACGAAGTTTTGCCAACCGTATAGTCTAGTGTAAAAAACACTAGATATCTTATTTTTCTTTTGTTATTAGGAGAGCAACTTAAAGAATTCGTGTTTTGATATATATTCCAGTGAACGTTTGTTAGAATGAAAATCATAATACAATTTTATGCAACGTCGCATATTTACTTCATACGCAGTCCCTTAATGTCATGATACCTACCACACGCGTAATGCATTATTGAATGCATACAACGATGTAAATTCTGTGAGTACTTTGGTTGAGTAATTTAAAAGCAGTAAATATCAGAATATTAAGTATTTGTTCTTTTGTTTCGAACATTATTTACTTCACGTGTTTAATCATCAAATCTCTCATATATGATTTATTATAGTACTTAATATCGCATTGCCTTTGACTAAGCCCATTTTTTGTCATATTCATCCATTTGTTCTAATAGAGCTCTTAAAATCTCAATCTATTTCGTTCATAAAATATTATTTCATGCCACATCACAACTTGACCCATTCTACGAAGAATCAATTCTTTCAATGCCGCAGTCGTCATACATCCCCGTAATATTATTTCTGTTTCTGTCACACCACAATTTTTACTCAAACATTTTATCAGTCAGTATCTTTTTCTATTTCACATGTCATACCCAATATTCTCTTCAACGCATAAATGTAAGCACCAAGATGCTATTACAGATAGCTGCGGAACCCTAAATATATTACCAGCAGACACTTTTCTTTGAATCACATTATCAACTCTTCCACCGCAAAAACATACGACCAAAATAAACTGACTCACCGGTTCTAGCCATTTATAATATATTGAGTGAAGTGTATTTGACATCAAAGAATACTCTATACAAGCTCATAATATGTTCTATAACAAAGTTCACAATTGCCTACCCTGAATTACTTAGCGATTTGTATATGTAATAGTAATTGAATTTCACATGAAAATGGTCGCTCAGAAACACACATGCGTATGCTTTATGCTATACCGCATAACTGTTTTAAATTAGATAAATAATTATCTTTTCCTTATACACGGAAATGTTTTGAATTTAAATATGTGTGGATATTAACTGCCACTTGTTTTAAAGTAATAATGCAGTAAATATAATCATTATGTTGAATGTAATTATTGGTATTCATAAAAACAGTTTAGTATTTAGATTTATCAAATGAATCGAATACAGTTGTTTTAGATGGGTTTGTGCTTAAAGTCTAAATGTATTCCAAGCAATCTGTAATTTAAATTTTGTAAAGGATTGGTACGATTGTATGTATGTGTATGTACATCACATATTTTATCATTCACTTTGTACCTACACTCTAATCAGTAATCATTTATTCCCCTGTTTTGTATCTCATCGTTATTCATCAAAGTTCTTTATTTTGCTTTATCATTCGTCGTTCAATCGGTCGCTTTTTCCAAATATAATTAGATTAGTTTGGAAAACATTTCATGGATTTCTGGATTCAAAGATTAAAAATTTACATACACACAAGAAAAATTAATTGCCGATTTCGTAGGACTGGCTCAATTGAATTTGTTTGTTAATCTATATTTCATCGTTAAAGTTTTTTTTTTTTGGGTCTTAGCTATATAAGTAAATATCAATAATATTTACAGTTCGCCGTAAATATGAACGCAAATAATAACGTTTTGTAGATATACTAAAAGTGGATGTAAGGTCATGTGGCCGTGAGTGGACGTGTGATTGACAGCTGGTGACAAAAGTGTGATTAATGGAATGCTCAATGTAATTAAGAAGATTTGCTAGGTATATTTAAAAGCCAAATGACATTAAATTAATTATTACTACTACTACTTGTAGATTTGATACCTATACATTTTTTGAAAAAAAAATGGAGTAGATAATCAAACTTTTTAATTACGTATAAGAATATCCAGTGCAATGAAATTATGGTTGCAACTATTGCACTGGACATTATTTTACGTAGTTGGTATATTTAGGCATTCAAATTATTATGATCATCTACCCGTAATGAATCAAAATATTTTATTAACTATCTAAACAAAATATACTGACTACGTATAAGAAAATTCATTGCTATACACTGCAGATGTTTTTATTAAAAATATCATTGCATTGTCTATAAACGCGTAATGTATGTTAAATATTGGATCATTTATTATATATGTGTGCATTGCGTGAGTTTATATTTGGTTGTGTTAAATAATGTGCATGTATTGGTTCCTGGAATTTTGTCGAATGGAGTAAATTCAATAAAGGACTTTTATGCGCTCTCGCTAACGCTTCACCGAGACCGATTCAATAATCCGATAGTTGGAGACGATAAAAAATGTGTAGCGTACCTAACCTAACCACACCTTTCCTTCGCTAAGTCGCACGAATTCACGTTCGTTGTCTATTAAATATTCTTGTCGCATTTTCTATTTATTTGCTAGACACCCGCTGCTGGTACCGCACTTCGTATACTGTTCTAAATGCTGTTTATCAACTACCAACGGGTGGAACACTGAACAGTTAGATCTGTCGATTGTACTATCTAACTGATGAAATGTCTTGTGTTCATTTATCTTTAAAAACACTTTAAAACACCACCATTTTCTTTAGTATTTGCTAATATATTTTATTGATATTTTCACAAGTTAGCATAATGCTAGTTTACATTTGAATATTCTAACATACACTAATGAATATCCGGCATAAATAATTAAATTACTGTAACAACCACATAATAATTACAGTTTTGGAAAATGTGCGCTTTAAATCTGAACGAGATAGTGTTCTTTATGATTACAAAGGAACTTAAATTATTTGGTTATTATTTTAATATCTGATATCATTATTAGCCAATAATAGAATTGAGTCAAGCCATTGCTATGACGAAAATAAAATGTACAAGTACGTTACAATATTACACAAATTTGATTGTTATAAATTACACTCATTTACTTTAGAAATTATACATTTTATATCAGTCGTTGTTATAAAATTCAATAATATTTATTTTTATATGCTACGCTAATAATCATCGCTTGAGCTAAGTACTTCTGCGTCTGTAAGGGTTTTCATCATTTTGCTGTCACGAATGAGTGTATTTACATATAACTAGGTGCTGAAAATCTTATAAGCTTGCACAAAACTTAAGCTCCCTCGTAGAGTACATATAACGAACTAAAAGCCTTGTAGAACGACTTACGATGGCTGGATGAAACTAAATTGTGCTTTTAAAAAGCTATTGTGGTGACCAATGACCGTTCCTCGGTTAGATGCGTCCTGCAAAAACTGCCGTAAGATTGCCTGTTACGTGATATATATGTAGCAAATTTCATTTTTATCTACGTCGATCGTTCTTTATGAACCAATGAAACATCAATATATAAAGCAATAAACAAATATTAATTGTTCTTCAAATAAGCATTAGCAACTTTAATTCTAACACACAATATAATTTTAAATTAAGGTTTTTTTGCTGAATATATTATTTTACCGCTTTAGAGTCTAGTTTTGAAAACTTACGTTATAAAAATCCATTTCATGCAATTGTATAAACTTTATTATATATTAATATTGAATTGAAATTTGGTTTGAAATTATTGCTGCGTCTATCTTCAAGAATTTAATTGGTAACTCAAACTTGAATAATCAAATTATACGTTTTATTTAATTGGCATATCAAAATGTCTGCTAGTAAATGTGCCGATTTTCAATCTTCTTTAATCTTAATAATTCAAGATGCTCTTTTCTCTCCCTAAATGCCATTCTCCCAAATTAATTTCCATTGCGAATAAAACATTTCAATCATTTCTATTTTCATTAATTTTGAATTTGCTGGCGTCAGCAAATCTCAGAATTAATAGAGAGACTAAGAATAACGCTAAATTGCATTTTAGATCCGACAGATTTAGCTATAAATTTAAAAAAATATTGGAAAATCATTCATTTATTTTATATATATATATATATATATATATATATATATATATATATATATATATATTTAAACTAAGTTTCTCTTATTGGCACATTCCAGTAAGTAATAGTATAATGCAACCGCAATTGTTCGCTTTTATTACCCATGACCATCTGACGTTAAAACTATTACGTTTCGCAAACTAGAACGAACGAACGTCGAGTTCGTTCGCCACTGAATCAAAGTCTTTTTATCAAAGAAAATGGAGCGGCCACAGAGACAAACCACTCAATGTGATGATGTGTTACAACAAAACGAACGAACAATCCTAAATGGAATCCTAGCTCATCACAACGAATGCGCAGATAGAATACACAGAATACTGGTGGAAAACACAGAAAAGCCAGACAACGCAATCAGTTTCATAATATTTGAAGGAAATTTGAATTGCTGGCGAGACTGACATTCCTTCTTGAGAACAATGATATTTGTTTCTATGCAAAAATAACCAGAAACCATTTTTTTATATATATGAAAAACTATATAACTCGATTAATATGTCTAGACTTACACGTCGACATAAAAGCAAGTGTTACATTTGAAACCTTAATAAAAGTTTCTTTTGTTATCCATGAAATTAATTTTGACTGGCTCTAAAAACATAAATGACGATTGGCAGCAATGATATCGAAACTGTTTAATGCGCTTATTCGAATTACAATATTTTTATTAATTCTAATTTTATTATTACATTTAACATGAAGCCGAGTTAAATTTAATAGAAATAAAGATATTTTGTAAATATAAACCCATTTAAAATTTATTTTTACCAGCAAAATAATACAAAAATAATCCCCAATTAAAATTAATTCATGTCTCTGCAATCGGGTATTAGTTTTTTAAATGTAACGAATAACGTGCACAATCTATAAATAAAATACGTCTAGCTTGTCATAAAACGTTAAGGTGAACCATCAGGCTCGTTTAGAAAAACATCGTGCCTTGCAAATGATAATAAAAAAATACCATTCGATGTGTATTTGCATTAAAAATGCATGGTGAAAATTTTATTTATTTCTAATTAGTATTATTGGAGATAAGAAATAAAAACCCCAAAATAGGCACTTTTTCATAGTTTTTTTTTTCTCCATTAATACAAAACCAAAATAAATGAAATTTTTACCAGACATTTTTTATGCAAATACACATCGAATAGTATATTTTTAGTTTTTATTTGCAAGGCACGATGTTTTAGCGAACTTGATGGTTCACCTTGAATGAAAATACAATGGATAACTGGCATAAGTAAGTATGGCAAAATGGCTTATTTAAAATAATCCTTATGCTGTATTTATTGATAGGTTTAATACAATTATAGTAATAATTATAATAATTATTAATTTAAAAAGGTTAGGTATAATAATTCTAGATTTTATTTGGAAGTGAAGTTGAAGCTATACAATTTCTTTTTAAAATTATAAGTTACGTTTGTTTAATTAAAACTCGTTCCCATCTAACGGAATTATATTTCAACTTTTTCATCTGTAGTAAGAGAAAGTAAGATTTCAGAAATGATATCTTAAAATGTGACGCAATGTAATAAAATGAAAATACTGTAAGACTGAAAATAAAATTCGGTAATAACCAAGATTTGGTTTTGCCTTTCTCTTTTGTTTAAATAACTTCCTTGGCGGGAGAGAAAATCCGTGACTCTAACAAAGAAATTTTTATCGCCACTTTCAACTTGATCAAAAACCAATGTAAATTGTTTTATAAACAACGAGAACGGTATAAATAATAAGCAAGCAACTTTGGTAGATGTACGTGTTTTTTTTTCATCGGTGCAAGCTTTATCTTTAGGTAAAATTAAATTCGTTCAATGTATACTACAGTATAATACTGGCATCACATTGTGCTCGCACGAGAATTGAAATATAACGCTGTTTATATGGTAGAAATTTTCATGAATTCGTAATAGTCTTTTTATCTAAACAACTGTGGCATCATTATTCTTGTACGCTACGTAGCATTACAACTCCAAAACGAATAGTCCTTAGATACAAGGGACCGTGATGATTTACCAAGTTGAGATGAGCTCAAGTGCGAAAAGTATCTTAGTAGATGGTACATAAGTGTAATAGTAACACGTCTTGCGTCAGCCACTGGGGCATCACAAGATGTTTAAGCCATTAATTATTTTGTGGAACGTTGTTGGCGCTAACTATTCCCCAAAAGTCTCTTCCGCAGAGATAATTACATGAATTATTGCCTAAATACAGTGACGCCTAGTTTTCTTACGTAATTTTAGTCAAAATTAACGACCACTTAGATGTGCGGTCGTCTAATTATCGCTTTTTAACTTTAAATGTAATTTGACCTAAACATGATAATGAAAGCTATAATAGAAATATTTAAAATATATAAAATAAATAGCATACACATTATAGAAGATAATTTGGAGTTAAGAATATTTTCAGAATTGAAAGACCGCTTGAAAAGGGTATTAAATAGTTATAAAACATTTATATTGATGAAATATATTAATTAATAAAAGTTTACCACACGAAGCCAACATGAAAATGAAATACACACCAAAAAGTGAATTTTTTATTTCGATATAGCAAAATTCACGATTTATTCATCGAATAATAATTTCTTAACTTCAGCATTTATATGGTATGCATAGTAGGCTTAAACTAAAATTGATTTAGCTATAAAATAATTGCGTTGTAATTTAATAAAAACAAATGGAAACATGTTTGAACGCGAAACATTAACTTGTATAGATGTACGGTGACAGTGGTTTATGGTTTTAGTGTACAACCACCTTCCCTCTTCGATCTAACCATGGCTTTATCCGTATAACCATACGTGTCGTACAAACCACTTAACACACACAGACACACAAAGTCACCGGGATGTATAGGTTACGTGGATGAAGCTATATGTTGCTAGAATTATCCTCCTGCTAGCGGAAATTAATAATATCTCCTCTGTAGGTAACCAACCTATTGCAACCAAATTTGATATATGAACGTATAATATAATAACAGAATGCCCGTTTTTTTAACTTATTAAAACTTCCCGATCCTATATTATTTTAGTACATAAAATAATTGGTTATTAAACATATATTCAAAAATATATCGTTATTTCAAACAATTCACATAACGGAGAAACATTAATACATTAAACATCTGAATAATCTAAAATAACAAGTACCTGTATAACATCCGCTCTTGCCGATCTGCTTCCATATAAATCCGATAATACATGAATATCATAACAGCTCCTGGTAACCAGAAGCTTACCGTCGACGATATAACAGCGTATGGTTTATTAACAGTAAAACCACATAACTGAGGGTTCCGTCGTCGGAAGTCCAAATGTGCATTAGTCGTATACCAACCCATAAAAATCGGCAAAAATGACACCAAAGCAGGACTGCACCATACAACCGCCAACATAATAGCCAACCGGCCATTCGTCATAATTAACGGATAGTCTAGCGGTTGCACAATTGCATAATATCTATCCACACTGATACAGCACAAATGCAAGATACTTGCCGAGGAAAAATAAACATCTAACGAGTTTCCAAACGTCGCACATGAAATACCCAAACATCCATCGTCCTCCGGTTAGTTCAACACTGAAGTTGAAACACATTGCAAATATAGCAACGAGCATGTCAGCCAACGCTAGGCTTACGACGAAATAGTTAGTTATTACACGCAACTTTCGATGGCGCATTACCGAAACGATAACAAGCAAGTTTCCGAATAGTGCAGCTAAAATGATGAAACCCATAACGATACTTTTGAATAGTAACAGTAGTATCACAAGCCAGTCACTGTCGTAGTTCAAATTATTGTCTAAAGTTCGATTCGTTACATCCACTACTGTTACCACATTGTATTGTTGCACAATAAGTGTGTCCTCCATGGTTGATTTAAGTTTGGTGTTGGTTTGGATTTCTTGTAACTACAGCACAATACTATGTTGATGCACTTTCACTGTCTAGTTAGAGTTTATAGTTCCACTAGACAATAACTGCAATTAATTATTAAGTATCGTTATATCATAAGTTAATTTTATTGTTCAAATCATTTATAACTATTGTTGGATTTATTCAGATTAAACTTCATTGATCTAACCAATTCTTCCATGGTTGTATGTTCTTTTGAATCAGTTGTTACGAACGCTATGATGTATAAAATTCTTTTCTATATGGGAACTCCAGTCAAAATTAGCTAATGTTGTATTGATGTGTTAGAACCATCCCCTCCATGATTATAATTCAGAGAATGTTAGTATTAATTGTTAACGACTTTATCTTGATGTCTGCTTGTATAAATACAATTTGCAGATTTTTATCATTTTTCGTCATTGTAATCAATTTTTGAATCTTCTAGAACAATATTATATATATATATATATATATATATATATATATTATATATATATATATATATATATATATATATATATATATATATTTATAATATTCTATATCGTTTTAAATAAATTTTGTTTCATAGTTACTTTTGTAAATTTTAAATTCAAATTATGCTTTTCTATATCATAAATTTACATATGCGTCACTTTAAAATTTCTTTGTTGTATTTTTTTATCTATTGTTTCCAATATGTAAATTAAGCAGTCTAAACTTATTTTTTGATAAAATAATTGTTCTAAATTTGTTGGGTTTTGTTTTAATGCAGTAATGTTGGAGCAACTCTTTTTTAATCTTCGTCAATTGTACAATACAATTTATATTTATTTGTAGTACATCATTTAACATTTAACACTTAGTTGTGAATAGTAATTTCATTTTGTTGTTTGTGTTATTTGTTCGAACGAATACTTCAACTTTTCTAGAGTGATATTGCTCGTTAAGGTATCGAATTTTGTACAGAATATTATAAATATTTATATAGAATTTACTGCTTTAGTTTAATAGTGTATACCACATTGTACTTTGTGCTAAATGAACGAATTCAAACTATAATTTGACAAGTTTGCAGTAATTTACAATAAATTCATCCAATCTAGATTGATTCGAAAATCATTTGTAAGTTTATTGTTGTATTTTTTAAAAAATTTAAAAAAATTTAAATCTCATAAATTTGAAACTCTAATTATCGTTTGTTATATCTATTTGTTTTAATAGTTATTCATCACTCAACTTTCGTGGGCTTGCACAATGTAGTTTAGCAAAGAGTTCAGATTATTAAATATTTAATATTAGGTTTATTGAACCATCTGACTCTTTTCCATATTAAAACATATATTGTATTTAAACAAATATTGTTCTTGTTTCCAAACCGTTCGTATTGAATTAATAATAAATTGTCGATTTGGTTTTATGAAGGATCCAGTTATTATTTATTTAAAAGAACCAAAGAAAATCTTTTTTATTATATGCATTGACTTCAATTATATATTTTTACCAAAGTTGAATGGAAAATGGTTTGAGGCACTGTATTTAAACGTTTTCAAAATTTAAATAAACTAGTAACTTTTCATTATTGCAACATAGAGTGATGACAAACTTAAGTAAAGAATTGTGTGGTTGTTTAATATGTCCTACTGCACGTTAGTGTAGTAACCCACTGTATTTATACACAAAAAATTAAACATCTTAGTTAATATGTGCCCAATATTTGACTATAAATTCCATGCGAAAAAAAGTGTGCGTGATTCGCAACTGTTGCGTTTACGCCGCTGCAGTGTTTACGTTACCGTGTATACTGTTCTACGACGACCGCGTGATTGCACCCGGCATAACCAACGACGTCATACCGTCTGTGGTGTCGCGACGTGCGTTGCGTCACTGTTTTGCCCCCTCTATTATTGCTATGTCGTGTCGCTCCCACTATTATAAATTATTGCGCGCGCATTGTATTTTAGAATCGCATTAGAGGCTTATACCAGCGACGTGACATTAATTCGTAATAAAGCTTTGTACATGTAGCAATTGTTGATATTGTTGAAAATATATGCGGTTGTACATGTCAAAATTTCATTGAAATCGTATAAATGGGCAATTTCTGTTGATTAGTAAATTGAGTGTTAATATTACATTATTTATAAATTTGTATAGAGTACTTTTTGGTGGAGTTGCTTTCTAGAATAGCGTAATTTAGAAAATTTTACGTAGACAACCACATCTTCTTATAACATAAAGTATGCAGAACAATTTATTATGAACAAAACTTTTAATGAAAAGAAATAACGAAAAATGACAATTCTTGAAAAGTTAAATGTAATTTTTGTAATATTTTTGCCACAATTAAATATCTAATGTGCTCAGACTGTAATGAAATAACTGCAAAAACACACACTTCTTTATTTTAAACAATTTTTTTTTTTTTAAATATTCATAACAATTTAATCACGAAGTCCGGTTAAATACGCAAGCTATCATCATTTACTTCAAGTGAAATCTTATATTAGTATATTCTAGTTAACATTTTTACCCATCCGTAATCACATCTCTAGAATAATTTAATATGCGAAGCCCAAGCATATACATATTTTAATTGTTGTATTGAACGTACGAAAATTAATGAGGAAAATCATTTATAGTAACTGAGTTAAGTTCCGTGCCATCTCCAGGTCCTATTCAAATTCACAACAAAACGAACAAAAAAAGGAATTCTGTTTTATAATTTAATATTCCTGTTTTATCAACCTACTACACATCATCAGTCGTAGTCTAAAAAGAAAATGCAGAATGCAGTATATGTATCAAGCATTTTCTTGCATATGATAAACTGTAACAGCAGCTTCAGATTTCAGCACTCATTCAGAGATGGCGATAGATTACTCTCAAGTTAAGGGTAGTTATATTTAGATTTATCTTTTATAGGTCAAAATCAAAATTAGATGCAACAGTGATACTTAATCTGTTTAAAATATACATATATTTCAATTTCTTCAAGTGTTTTAATATAAAATACAAATATAACATCAGGTCTTCCCTATAAACGAGGTAGCAAACAACCCTTTTTAAATACTCTTACACAATTCTCACCATTCTATATTTCATCAATTTTATATCTATACATGCTTCCATTTATGGTCCTTTATTCATAATACTCTTATCTTTCACTTAAGTCATTTTCAATCAAATTCATTCATGATTTCCTGGATAACCTCGCATTGTCACTTTAATTAAAATACCTATACAACTTTTTTGATATAACCATTTTATGTGACCATTAACCACTCTAGGTTATTTGTCTGTTTTGTATCACATACACAGCAGAATAAATATTGATTAAATAATTACTAAAATAGACCGTGTTATACAGGCATTCATAATGAGAAAAGTATAACGAAAAGCAACAATATTTTTCACTGTTAAATTTTGAGTGACATTGACTGAATGTTCAGGCCAGGGTTGTACTATGAACTTGTCCTTGAAACCTTGAATAACGATTCTGTGCATGGAATAAATAAATATACTTACATTGTGTTCGATTACAGTTGACCCTGTCCCTTTAGTGGTGAAACGAAGCCAAGGTAAACATGATTTATCTAATATCGATACCGAGTGGTAAACCCTGATACGGGAAACACGGGGCAGATGAGGGGAGATACTACATTATATAAGAGCCTCTGTCTTATTGTCATATTGAAGTATTTTTATCTTTGAGTAATTACCCAATTAGATCGACTTTTTTATTTGAATCTTGTTAGAGGTCATATGTTAAACAGAAATCAATATCGTTCACTAGAAAGGTAACATGATTTTAACTGACGTTTATGAGTAGCGTACACTTCGTTGATTTGTTATAAATTGCTTCGGGCCATTTTTTTTTAAATGGTAGTTACTGAAATTAATTTATATAGTGTTCACTCCGTTGATTTGTAATAAATACCTTTAGGCCAATTTATATATATATATATATATATATATATATATATATATATATATATATATATATATATACTAGTAACTATTATGTAAAAGAAAAATAAGCCTAAAGCAATTTGTTACAAATCAACGGGGTGAATGCTACACATAAACTTATGTGTCTGTTGAAGGTTAAAGGTTATTTTTTCTAATATAGGATAGATAGGATAATAATAAAAACCATTATTATTGACGTGCTTTCGATGATGCAAACTCAATACATACAATCATAGGTAAATCATATAAAATAATATTCGTACTCTTCAAATAGCTATGTGTATCTAATCTGTAAAGCTTCCAGACAAATTCCTATCTAAATCCAATTTTGTTCATAAAAATAAGTTTCATTACAATTTTCAATTGGTGTACCGTAGAATATGCACATTGGCAGTATGTAGCATAAAGATAATAAAATTATATGTATGTATGTGTATAAAGAAGCTATTCATGCAAGTTCATCTAGAAACTATTCTATTAACTTTACTTTACCTGAATAGACACATTTGCTCCTTGCGATTCAATGATTGCTTTGTATAGAATATGTGGTACAGGCAATGCATGCATCTTCATCATTCTATTCTATTCTTTGAGCATACATATAAGCATCTTTAATCGCAAAGTTAAACTTGCACATGCAATATGAACTTCAATAGTTAAGATTGAAAATAAATGATATTGTGTATGGTTTTGATAAAAGTTATTACTTTTCTATATAAAACTACTAATAAATAGATTGTAAATTAATCTTAGAAAAGGAAAAAAAATGTATGGACTGCTAACAGATTTACAGATATATTCAGAAATACAGTCTTGGAAATGTAATATATTCAATAGTTTTGGTTGTATTAAAAACTCTGATTAAAATTTATAAAATATGCGGGATTGATTCGCTTCATTTCGCACAAGTCCAAAGATATGAATTAATTTCTATATTTTAATGCAGAACCACCTACATTATGTAGAAACTTCTGCTGAAGCATGTTCTTAATATTTAATAAATGTACTACAACGTATTTTTTATCCTTGAATCTACTGTACAGACTATTACGAATTTTATTGACCAAACTATCTGTTGAACTATAGGCGTAGCTATTAAGAGATATAATGGGAAGGAAACAGTACAACTCTACGCGAAACTGCAAGTTTATGAGTTCGAAACTACAAAAAAGTTCGTAAAATTGCAGCGTTGAATTGTCTTCATTTCGTATAAATAGTATTTTGTGTTAATTACCAAGTGCTTGTTTGCCAAACAAATATTGTAGGTATCCTTGAAAGTTTTAAAGTAGCACAAGTTTGAAATATTTACTCTGACTTCCTTTTGGCATAGTTATTTTTCTCTCCTGGGTTAAAAGAATATTGTGTTGCGTTCTAGATAATAAATATAAATTATAGAAGAACAAAACTGTCATCGTCTGTGCTATATTGGTAGAGATACGAAACTGGAACTGAATTTTTTTGTATCTTCAGTAAGATTCCTTGTTGCAAACTTTGGTGAAAAATAGAGCTATTATTCGTATATATATATATATATATATATATATATATATATATATATATATATATATATATATATATATACGTATATATATATATATATATATATATATATATATATATATATATATAATATATATATATATATATATATCGCCAAATCTATAAGCTTCAAAAATAAAATGCTTGTAATAGTATTAATTTAAGATATATAACCGTAGTAGCAATATTGATTTTAGTATAATATAGTTTGTTGCTTGTACAAAATTAAATAAAGCACATTAGATACATATACTTTGAAGTATTTTCACAGGCACAAACTATAATAGAATTATATTACGGCCTCGTTCTCTTACAAACCATTATTACCTGAAAGTTGCAAAAATGTATGGGAAATAGAAAAAGGATAATAATAAAAAGAACAAACTATAATGTTTTGTTTAACAAACAGCTTTGTACATACTGTTTTATTGATATAATCTTTTTAATTTTTTTTTTGTTTTATTTTGATACAGATATTTATGATACATGAATTTTTGCGCGATTTTCCAAAGTATGTACAACATACACACATCATATTTATAATATTATACAGCAAAATGCTTATTTCATCTCTCCTTTCATACAATCTAACTTACGATCGGTTTGCTTCTGTTTCGCATTCGCAAATATCGACAAATAACAACAATGTGTATCATTTGTTTTACAAAATAGGCCTACTGCGATTGTCTTTTATGCCTTATTGAACAAAAATAAATCATTCTAAATATATTTTGTAGATTTTAGTTGTGTGAGTTTACAAGTTTGATTTTTTTAAAAATATTTAATACTTTTCTTACACTAGCCATACCCTGAAAATAATATGCTGATTCAATTTTAAAATATTGGATTCTTTATTTAAAATAATACGAGTTTAACACTCTGATTTTCTCGATAGGTAACATATCCTAAAATAATCATTGAAGCACTGAAATTTCAAGTCGCTTTTGTAAATGTAAGGTATATGCCAACTCCTCTATATTACGTAATTTGATTCTCCACTTTTACAGCGCTTACAACTTAGTAATATGATCATTTGGAGTTATTTCAGGATAAACCATGGAGAATGAAAATGAGAAAACTATAAAATAACCCTGTTTCCAGTTTAAATATATATTATAGTTGAGTGCCATTTTGAGATCAACATATTGACTTTCAAACTTGCACAGTTTTAACTTTACTTCGTGCAAATTGGTTGTAAAAATAAGAAGATAAAACTAAGTAAAAAATGTATCATTTTGATAACGGTTTTTAATAATGTATTAAAATTAAAAAAATATGCGCATTTAAGCAATTCCAATTTCATTTTATCTACTTTGGATTTAATTTCTTCTAGAATTTGGATACTGCTCCACTCCTCCTATTTCTCCATGCGTGATTTTAAATAGGATAAATTATATTAGGATATTTATTTTTATTCTTAATTGATTAACATTTCAATACTTAACAAAATCTTTTCATGGATAATAAAATACTTAAAACAGAAATTCGTAACAAAATTTTTAAAATTGAAGATCTTAATATAAATGAAAGCCTGATTCACAACATTTAAATTGCATTTTCATACTTTTATTCATTAATATATAAATATATATATGGACGTTTTCTTTCTGCCATTTGCTCAAGAAATATACTCTTTCATTCTATAAGAATAAATTTTGCCTATTAACACTTATTTGTTGTGGTCCAGGCTTAGTTGAATCTTATGTTGATAATTGTTTGATATGTGAAAAATTATGAATTAGCGCTCTTAAACTTAAAATATGGCATCCACATATCCTTGCAGATCTTTAATGAACCATACATTTGATGCATTGGGTATTATTATACAAACTAATTCTTTAATAATTAGTGTTTTCGACGTAAGATCCAAATTCCTTGTTTCTCAAACTTACATTTTATTTTTATGAAAATAGTATCAAACTTGTAAACAATAACATATTATATCATTATATTAATTTAAAGCTTATTTGTGTTGCCAAAATATATAATGTTTTCTATTTAGTTTTTTTTTAGTTTTTTTATTTTTTATAGTTAACTGACGCTTAGTTAAGCGCAGTTTGACTTGAGCACATACACTTAAAGGAAGACATTCAATATAAACAAAAGATATACACTCTTATTTATTTTTTATGTCAGAACATCTAACAACATCTAACAATTAGGTTTTTCTAGTACAAATTTTATTTAGTTATTTTAAAATCTCTTTTTATTAAAGCGGCCATGAATTCATGAAATCAGTGACTAGATTTCTTATAATGGGTTGAAGAGAGTGTATTCAAATTGTAGTCTACCAAATTTTTCTCAAATTTAAAAATTAATCATATAAAATACAAAAGAAATTGAGTCATTTTATGATGTAAAGATTGCATTTTAGTGCCTTTACATTGTAATGTGAACTTATGTTTGCCATGGATCCTAAATTGAAGAACAAAACTATCAAAAAATATCTTTTTGTCTAGGTATATATTTATTTTATTTACCACTTTTGCTTTGAAGCTTGATCGTTTTAAATTATATTTGGATATTTTTCATTATGAAATTTTCATTAAATGTAGCAATGCTCGATAATATTACCTGTAATTAATTGTTCAAAAATTTTAAAGCTTTCTCTTTATTCCTGTGAGTGAGACTGACGTGAATATTTGAGCAAATATAATTACAAGTTGTAAACAAATGTATGCTTTGATTTTGTTGTTCTGTTATGAAATATTGTATTAAAATACAAATGATATACAGTCAGTATATAATTTCAATACACTCCCAGAGTTCATACATAAATTTATTGATAATAATACAATCACATTTTTTCGTAAAGCTGTCACACGCTCATTTGAAATGATGGTATGAAGATGAGTGTTCTAAGTTTATTCTACACCAACATGCCATTTTTTGTCTATAACAAATTATTGCTATTTATACAGCAGACATAAAAGATTGGCCATTTTCAGAAAAAGGCTTATATTACAACAGTTAAAAATAATATACATTTGTTGAAATCTCTATTTAAAGTAGTTATCACCTTAAAAAAGCGTATTAAAAATTACTTAAGCTGCTTTTGCTTATTGTCAAAGTGTTCCAACATTCAGCGCTAATTTTACGTCATCTTGTATTTATCCGCCAAATATTTGAATACAGTTGTGAGTTATTTGTCAGCTTACAGTGTACGTGAATTTTGTGTTGTGTAACATTGTTTGTTATATTATTTTGTGACATAATCTACAAATTTCAATCTATTTGCAAATTTAATTGAGGGCGATGTTGAATCACTTTGTCTATAAGAACTTTATTAATTTGTGTACTACAGATAACAATATAGAATAATTTAATCAATAAAAAAATCCCAGTGTAAGGATCTAAAAGTATCACAGTAATTTAGAGTTAAATACTATTTTTCTTTAAATTCTATTTGCTAATGCTGATATATTTCTCAATAATCATATTATTATTAGCAACCCGTTTTCTTCAGTACGTATTTATTTTTGTTTTTTTGTGGAACTAGATTTGAGAACTAAATGCGGTTCAAAATATAAGTCTATATGTTATTGCTTTCATTTATTTTTAAAGTTTTTTTTTTGGTTTTTTCGTGGCTAATAGATAGTTAGCTCAAAACCAAAAATGACATCTGTCTAGACTATCGGCATAATGACGTCATGGTTGGCTCAGCGGAATGAGTTTGCAATACGAATGAAATGCCCTCTAGTGTGATTTGGTAAACGAAAACTAGACAATTCGAAATAATTAACTGTCAGTTTCAACTAATTGAAATAGTAACTCATGTCAAGTGAATTGTATTAGAAAATAAGATTTTAAATATGTTTTGGATTTATTTAATAATTTTGAGATTAATTTATTTTATTTGAATGTATAAAATAACACAAAATTTAAGATTCATAGTTAATTTGCAACTCTGTCGTTTATTTAATTAATAATTTGGAAACGATAGCTATCAACAAATAGTTGCACTAATCGAGCGGTTGTTAACAATTTCTGTAGCTGCTATGCAGAATCGTAAATATCCATATCGGCTATGGTTGAGGCTACGAAATTTTTTAGCTATTGTACAATAAGATAATCTTTATATAATGACAATTAGAACAGTTTACGTATTTAATTGTAGTAGAACAATGTAGAAAATATCGAACCATGTTTTCGGAAACTATGATGAAAAAACGCAGCTTTTTAAAACAAAAGCTATCATTTGCAGTTACAATAATAATTTTTAAAAAGCAATTTCCTTGCGCTGTCAGAATTGGAATAGATGATATTTCCAATTAAATAAAATAATTTATTTATTCAGACGACATTTCATACGTTAAAATAAAAGCAATGCTATGATATTTCTGATGGATGAGTGTGCGTATAGTGTGTAGGTAGTGCATTGCTCAGAGACCGACGTCTGAGTATCTAGGGGGCAAATCCCGCGGCTGCTAGAGGAATCTGGCTGGGTTCTTCCAGCAGCTGAAGCAGCAAGGGAGTGCGCACAGCAGCGTGTCTTTGAACGCTTCCCGAAAGTCACGGTTAAAGTAAGCGTAGATCAGTGGATTCAGTGCAGAGTTAAAGTACCCAACCCAGAACAGCATTGTGACTACTGCATCAGGCGTTGAACATACATCTCCGCATACCGTTGATATTACGTACCTGAAAAAATAATATATTTTTAGTAATACATTTTGAAAAACGAAAATTATTTTAATCTAGTTTATGTTTGCTACATTAATTATAATGTTTTAAGAATAATTAGAAGCTTGCATCGGAAATGCAATTTTTTATTATTTTTTGTTAAATTTATAATTACTAAAGTAATAAATATGTCGTTATTCAAATAGAAATTATAATTCATATATAAATCATAATATATTTCCGAAAAATATAATTAATGTAATGAAGTAACTATATAATGATTATAAAATTAATTGAATATTATATAAATATTTATAACATTTCCAAATACTATCTATAGGTTTAATCAATCACTTATACACATATACTTAAAATTTAAAAGCTGGGTACTTGGTATCAAGAATCAAAGTATAGAAGGACCTACTTAAAATCTTTAGTGAAACAATGGATTGTCGTTGCCAGGTAAACAGAAACAAAAAAGAGTAAAGTGCTTGCCTAGCCAGCGAATATTCCGCATAAAATTTCAGTTTCCATTGTCATCAGCCAACTGTGACGACACGATATAAAAGATATGAACGTGATAGTACCCTATATAATACTCTGGCATAGCTCCAACGAATGAACGTTTTATCAGAAATGACAAATATTAATGTTGACTAGCATTTCAGCATTGATTTCTTTCAAGACATTAGTTGAAAATACCTTAAATTGTCTCTAAGAAAGATATTTATATAAGTTGTGAAATTTGGCATTTCATGACAAATTTCGTAATAATACGTTCTCGTTTGTTTTCAACAACTTAATAATCAAAATTATTATTATTTTATGGCATTAAGAATAATTACCATATTATCCTTGGCTTACGTAATTAATTGCGGCAGAAAACTCATCAAAATTTAATTCTAAATATCTGGGGATTACGATGAAAAATCTGATTTATGAAAACAATAACTATTGTTGTTGATTGTAATTAATAGTTGCTATAACCAATCAAATAGCAACTATATTTTAATAATTCCTTTGCTATATTGTATAAATTTAATTAAAAATATTTAAAAAGATAAATCGAAACGGCGACTGTCTTAACAACCACTATATTAAATTAACTTCATAGATTAACCACAATATTTTATTTTTGATTTAATACCTACAAAACCAAAGTACCATAAAGTAAAAAGTTATAATAAATATCTGTCAGCATGTTGCTTTATGTATAACATAAAAATAGAATGAAAATTAAAAACAAACACCACACGGCGCCGTAATAGTTTAACGTAAAGATAATCCGGCTATACGTTCTGAAATTCTTTATAAATAAAAAATCCGAACGCAATGACCAGTTTGGCGCCGAACTTTTATGTTTGATATATAAGTATTTAATACTCTTTAGCGCGAATGGTTGAATTTGATTTATATAACGCGAGAGGATCAACTTATCTTATAGGACCGTATTGAGCTTAAATCTCAAATGTAAACAAATATTTACTGATGCTTGTCGCTCGCTGTAGGTACTTTAATGATAACAGTTAGTCTATAGTAAGCCATTACAATAATATACTTATGTATGCTATATTTAAAACCCCTGGTATTTGAATATGAAATATTTTACTAGCGAATATCCATAAAACAAATTTGAATCCAGTACTGCAAGTGTTTAATAATTACACTTTTAGTTAAAGTGCGCTTGCGAAAGTAGTTTTCTCTGCGGCGATGTATTCTGAACGTGAAATTTTACGCTTTCATGGATTACTTCTAATATTAATAATATATAACATCTAGATGTATATGCAATCCACAGTACACATCCGATTTGATAGCTATAGTTACATTATTTTGACAGTTTATGGATTTAATCTATTACAACGGAAATTATATTATTTGATGACAAAATTTAATTTTAACCTATAATGGTACAACTGGACATACAAAAATTGAATATGACGTAACAGAACCGCGCAAAGAATTCTTATTTCCTGATAGGACATACGTTATTCAATCACCTAAATTCATGATGCTAAAATGACATGACCGAACACTTAAGCTCTTCATAACATAAGATCAATATGAGAATCTATTTTATCAATTTCACTGTTTTTTATTCTTTTAATTTTAATTTTAAATATCAAACTGTATTGACTGTATGAGAATAGTAGCAAAGCAAAATTGTCTCATGACTGCAAAGCACTCACACATATTAGTCCCTTCACATAGTTACATCTTCCCAATAGCTTGACTTTGTCGTCTTTCCGGTGATTGAATCAGTCTATTGACAGTTCTACTAAATGATCTATGAGATTGTTGAACCATCAACCTCTACCTATACAGTACAAAACTCTGGAGAAATGTCCAGTCAGTAGCGTTGATCTTAGAGGGTCAGTGATTGATGAAGGAGTGCTAAGGAAAGGTGAATACCAAGGTGAAATCCAAACTATAACCTTTACGTAAAGACAACTCATTCATTAGTTTAATCGGTTCACTCAATTAATAATATTAACTATATAGGTCTGTGGTTACTGCTATATGCTAATTTGAGCTTGAGGCAATGAGATAATTTTACTACGAAAATGTACTGTTAAGCATCTAGAAGCATTAGTGCTTAAACCTCAATCTAAGTATTTTAGTGAAATATGAACAATCTTAGCGAATAGTAATACTAATTAATTTAATTAGGTAATTAAGGTAATGTGAATAAATATACGTATATATATATATATATATATATATATATATATATATATATATATATATATATATATATATATGTGTATATATATGTATATATATATATATATATATATATATATATATATATATATATATATATATATATATATATATATATATATATATATATATATATATATATATATATATATATACTCAGACCACCCTCGTATATATATAAACGATTTTTCTATTAATATAGCACTCACACACTTACACTTTCATCTTCCTGTTTGTTTTTGTTCCTTCGCCGCAATTTTATATGCATTTTCTATATGAAGCAGTATAGACGACTTTATGCATTCATAATTTCACTGCATTGTTGTTTTAATTGTTGGTTTAATTTTAATTAACTAGAACACATTTAACTAGTCTACTGCAATTTAAAAAGAAACATGAACAGTCTGGGGAATAGAATAACGTATCACTATTCCTTTTAAGGAGATGTGACATGCAAGAAAGTGACGAATCCATTGCAGAAAAGGTCCTTTACTACCGTTGCAATGAATAGCCTGGAAAGGTCAAGATTACACGGTTCTTTCAGTTCAGCTATAAATAAAACTAATACATATGATAAAAATATCTAACCATCTGACGTTTGGGATTTTCTTTTTTTAGTATTCATCTCTTTCATGCATTTCTATTTTTTATATTTTACGTTTACTTTTGATTCAGTTATAAAGAATGACTATATAAATTTGATGTATTGTTTATTATAGTTTTAAATTTTATTTATGAGAAATAATGAATAGCATGCAGCTATGGTTTATGGTTTAGACTGCGAGTTTAGTATTAATTATTAAAATTAATTAAGGATGCTTTTTAAATTATTTTTCTGGAATTCTTTTGAATTATTTTCCCCAGAAATAATGAAGCAATAATTAAATATGTAACTAATAATAAATGGAAGTTTAAGCTTAAATTAATAATAATACAAGCTTAAGTATATAAAAAATATAAATAAAGAAAATTGAGTGCACTGTTTATTAGAGAATAATATTTGCTAAGAAACTTTTGTTCCAGTAACAAATATAAAAGAAAATTGCGATACTCAAATCTAGTACTTAAACAGATAGAAAAGATATTGAAAATCAAGGAACTTCTATTTTGGTATTATAGGAATTGCTTTAATACATATTTCGTTTTTAAATTCTTCTAAAATTGGGACTCTCTAGATAATAGAATAAAACTAATATTTAACTTTTATAAAAGTTTAAAGTTTATTAGAGAATAATATTTGCTAAGAAACTTTTGTTCCAGTAACAAATATAAAAGAAATTACGATACTCAAATCTAGTACTTAAACAGATAGAAAAGATATTGAAAATCAAGAAACTTCTATTTTTGTATTATAGGAATTGCTTTAATACATATTTCGTTTTTAAATTCTTCTAAAATTGGGACTCTCTAGATAATAGAATAAAACTAATATTTAACTTTTATAAAAGTTTTTAAAAAAAGTTCGGCATGGGATAATTAAACAGAATCATATGGATCAACAAAAAAGTCTTAAAGTTACGGATAGTCGTAAGGTCAATACGTAAGAGCTCTTTTACAAAACTCAAACTTCCAATAATTAGTTTAGTCTTCGAAACTTCAACTTCCTTTTCTCATTCTTTTCAGTACTTTTCTTGTGGCTCTTCACACAAAAGTAATTAACTGTTAGTCGAACAAAATTTTATTTTTGGTCAAGTGTTTGTAAAAGTTAAGTGTAATCTAATTAAAATCATTTCAACCGCGTACTTTGCTGTTTAAAATGACACTTACATTTATAAATGTTTTCTATCAAAATGTATACTTACCATAAGAAAAATGGTAACCAACACAGCATAAACGCACCCATGATGATACCAAGAGTTCTTGCAGCTTTATGTTCTGCTCGCCAACTTTTACTTTGCTGCCTTATTGTTGTACCTGCAACAGAGAAAAAATAATTATATATTTTTTTTGCTCAAACTACAGCAAATTATAAGAAAAATAAGAAAAATGTGCCTATTCCGTTTTAGAAATATAAATATTTATTAATTGAGATAAATTAAAATGTTGTTCATTTGCAACAATTATAATAAAAGATCAAATTGGTGAATAATAACAATGAAAATAATTTATGATATTCTTCATTACGAAGAAAAAAAACCTGTTTAATTTCTCAATTTTATTGATCAAAAATGAATATTTTACTTGTCAAAGATATAAAATTTGCATATATTGATAAAACCACTGATCATTTATAAAGTATTTTTTCTATATTCCTAAAAAAAATGGTGAGATCATACAATAAAACGCTAAATTGTGCGAATTAGTATGCAAAAAAAATTATATTTTTTCTACTTTTTCATACTATTCCTATTAGGCTTGCTTTTTGTATTTTAATTTGGACCGAGACAATTCAGTCCTATCTGCTAATTATTCTTGCGCAATTTAATTATCGTTTAAATTCTCTTTAGACAAGTAGTTATGTTCCTACAATAAACATCCCAAATCGAATTACAATATGAAGTAGCTGTTGAATCAAGAATTGTATAAATAAATTTTATATTCGAATATAGTTAGTACCTTTTATGACAATGAGTGTATTATTTCGTTATTGTTGTTCGGTATAAAAACTGGATAAGTTTTAGGCTAGTTTCAAAAACATTGTCTAATCCAGCGAACATTGTTGCGATAACAATCAACAACTTTAGGCCATGCATGTATGCAGTCTTGACTTTATCGGATTTAACTAAAGTTTCAGAGTCAAAATTAGGTACTAAACACACAGTAATCAACCCATAAAATCAGAATATAATCACTAGGGATGTTCGTTTGCTGAAATGTTATTGAAGATATTGTTACATTTGATATTATTATTTTTATGTATCTTTTTTCTTTTATGTTCACGCGTTTTTTTTTTTTGTTAGATGTATAACAATTGCTGTTGAGTTGTGCAAGTGGGTGAAATCAAATAAGTCATTTATTTTCTATATGATTTTTAATTTTTATCGCTTGTTTTGAAAATATTTTCAGAAACAACAAATATAATTGAACTGGTAGGTTATTATAAAATACGGTAGTAATAATTGCAAATTTATTTTTTTGCAGTTTGCAACTGCAGTAATTATGTTTCTGTTGCCGCCATCGACCACATTTACGTTCAAAGTGATGAGAATATAATCTTATTAAAACTGTCTCAAACTTTACTGCATTAAAATTTATAACTCAAGTTGTCAGAATATATAGAAAATATATTTTAATCAAAACACATTTTGTCATTGAAATATGTCATGTTGAATTTAATACGGAATTCTATTTAATATTAGACAATGCGTGTTCTCCAGTAACTAGTATTAACAATTATTTAAAAGTTATTCTATAAATACTATAAAATCAAAAACTTTTTTATTATCTTTACAGCATCTCATTTTAAGTTAATTAATTTGTTAGTTGAGCTGGATTTTTTTTGAATTTAAAACGATTTTAGCCACCCTCATGTGTGAAAGGGAATGAATATCATTAAACAACAATCAATTAATGTGATTTTGAAAGAGTTGGGGATTAAAAAGATATTTTGATCGGATTTTCCAACAAACTGCTGGTCCACGGTGCGGCAACCGGATACCAAAGCAATTAACCTCTCCATTTGTGGATAAATTCACACACGTGTTAAATGCGTATAAGCGGTTAGTATGCTTCTACCATTTTATATCACAAATTTACATGAAACTCTAGATACATTTTTAGTGATATCAAATTGTGTGTTTGTGCTGAACTTTCATGAAAAGATATAAACATGAATAGAACTGAAAATATTAATGTTAAAATTGATTGATGATCGTAAGCTACACTTATTATGGAAACGTCGTTTTTAAATTCCAAATTCATGTCTAATATATTTATTTTTACTAAAATACTTATTACGACCTGCAGCCGCTAATGCGTTTTATTCTTTTAATATGAACTCGATTAATTTCATATTACTTACTTATATTTTGCAATGGAATTATTATACAGGCAAAATGACACAAATATTACCAATTAGAAGCAAAGTATTTTTTTTTTGTTCTTAGCAAATGATTATCGTTTTCTAAATATTACTTGTGTATCATTTATGCCTCGTCTGAAGCAATATTAATCTGTATGAATAAAAAAGTTACATAAAAAACGTGGCTTTCTAAAGATATATTTTATATAATCCTTCTTAAGGAAACTATTTAGCAAAGAAAATGTATGACATAATTTTCAGTAAGACACGAAAAGTTTAGCTAAATAGAAAAGTCAATACTGATGTTTTTTCTGCCTTCTGAATTAAAAGATTAAGCAAATGTTTTAATTGAATTTCCAAATTAAAACTTAATTTTACTTTATACGTAGTAGTATAGTAGTATCAATCTGACGAAATATGATATGTCACATCCTCAAACATAATATGTGGATATATTACAATTAATACAAAATAAATCCTCTTATTCATATAACAATATTGATATTTGTGATGAAATCTATTTGTTCTTTGAATATTCACCAGGTGGAGTCTTTAGTGTCGCCTTATTATCAGCGTGATAATGCAATTACATTTTGGTTAGGCCGGAGTCTAGTGTGGTATGGCGTAGAGGTACGATATTTGGAGTGCTTCTCTCAAACACACCATTCTCTGATGTTTTCTTCATCTCATTGGTATCTGCACTAGACAGGTCGAAATGGCCAATACGTTTGAGCAAGCATTTCTAACCAATTATACTGTGATTATAATGAAAAACGGATTGAACATATTAAGTGGTCCATTTGAATTGTATTGAATTTAAAACACTTGCTTTAATATTAATTAATTTTTTACTATTTCACCCTTTTATAAGCTGTTGCTTTAAAAAAGTCGCTGTATTATTTCTTTCTAAAGAAGATATAAGTTAGGTACAAACATAAGTATGTTTTTCTACAGAAGTAAAATGAGACGTGTTTTTTAAAACAACAGCGTATGAAAGGGTTAAATGATATGTTATTTATATATATATATATATATATATAAATTAAAGATTTTGTTAAACTGAGTTTAATTTGCAATATAATGTAGTAATTAATTTCTTCATTTTCTGTTGTGTATTCCTACTTAACGGCATTCTGAATTTATATTCATTCAGCGCACTTGGCGTACCTACGCCTCAGCAAACACTAGTTTGTAGCAAGAATGGGAATAATCATATAACCAAGAAAACTTCATTAACGTCTTATCTAAATTTTCAGCACCCTTCATTCTGGTCTTATAGAAGCAATTCCACAGTTTGAACTAAGATCATTCCAGTAGCGAGTCTTATTAGAATAGGCGAAGTTTGCTCTTATTATTACAATGAAACTATATATCTTTTTATAAAATATGTACCATTATTCTAATTATGTAAAATATTTTATAGACAACATATTAACCGAGAGTTACGCCGTACAGATAGATTAAAATTAATTAAAAAAATTATGATTTTTTTAACAGCACTAGTTATCGTTTGATTCAAGTAAACAAGTGACACTGATTGTGCTTTTATGAAAGTTGCCATTTTAAAGTAGGCAATGCATGTACAATTTGGTAGTACTACTACAAATTGAAAATTACCAAAATAACACTATAATTTATTATTGATTTTTGTAACAAAATATTATAATCAAAAGAAATTATTCGATATTGAATTACATTTTCACTATATGGTTATATACATGTTTATACTGAATTACATATATTTATTGATATATACATAGTATATGACTTTCTTGAAAACGTTTTCTACGTTTTTATGAATTATTTATTATTTTGTGCACAGTACCAATCAAAAGATATTTCCGATCATTTGTCGGTTTATAAAAGTATATTCCGAAATAGCAATTTGATACACTAAAATTGATATACTAAATTATTTTTCGTAATTGGAAAGTGTTCCAAGACATCCAGAATAAATCGTGAAAAGCCTAAATGTTTGAAGAAAAAATACTTAGAAAAAAGTTAACAAAGGCCTATTTCAATTTGCTTAATTTTACATGGATGGTTGGTACTCTAATTTCTGATTCTCCGTCTCCGCGCACTAATTCCTTTGTCTAAATATGGTATAATATAAATGAAAAATGAAATGCATAACTTGGGTGGACAAAGCAATCCATTAAACCTAAGAAACGCCATTTTGTACTAATTAATTTTTCTCGACAGAAATTGATGATAACTTATGCATAATTAGCGATAAGTATCATTGAACTACAAATACAAAATAATTGGCCATGTTTGTGTTACAATATAACAGTCAGCTTGATTCACAAAAATTTATCAAATTTCAAAAGTGATATTGATCAGATAAAAAACATTTTCGGTGTATATACTTTACAGAGATCATCTTAGAATTAGTTTATTCATTTTAATATGGCAGCATCTATTGTCTAGTAATTTTAATGTGTCAGAAGACTGATTCTTTAGCTAAAATAAAAATAAACGATGTAATGTAAGAATTAATTTTAATTCTTCACTTGACAAGTAGGAAAGTACTATTTCTGTTTGCATGCTCTTTAAATTGTTATTTATGGTTAGTTTATACTTAAAATACATATACACATTGTACTCAGCTAAGGTTTCATAAAGTAAATAGAGTAAAAAGTACATTACATCTCTTGTACTTGTGCATTATTTAGTGCAAGTTAAGTGCATCGGTGCATAATTATTATTAGTATGTTAGCAGACTACATTGCATAACGTAAAATTAGCTAAAATAATCTGAACATGAATCTTTGCATTATATATATATATATATATATATATATATATATATATATATATATATATTTTTATGTACTATATATATATATATAACCATCGCGCAAATAAAAAAAATTGTATCTTTAAAAATAATGTTTAAAAAATAAAATTTAGATCATTAGTCTAATATTACAAGAATCTTTCATTAAAAAAAATAATTTAGGAGGTATCAGCCATGTTATCGATACAGGTCCTTATTTTCCCACAAATCAAGTTTGCTGGCAAGAAAATGTTCTATTTTGAATGGAATATATAAACCGGAAGTGCATGTTAACTCTTGGTAGTCATTTTTTGCGGTTTCTGCAATATCTCCAAAACGTCTGCACTTACAGTAAAAATATTATATTAAACTGTATTTTAATATCCTTTCTATCTAAACATATACGTACTATGTATAAGAAAGTCCAGATGTTTTATTTTTAAGTTAAAAGTAATTTTATGAAAATAACAAAATTGTAATTGTAAAATACAGAGTGATGTAATAAGATCTGTATTTTACGTCAGTACAACTTTGATTGAGAAATGAATTATGCATGTCAAACTGGCGGAGGATTACTGCTAAGGACAGTTATTATATAATAACAAGAAAAGAAAGACTCTTTCTATCTCCTTTAAATCTTTGGTTTTAATACAATATGCGCATGTGAATTATCACTGATTTTTATACAGTTCTATTTCCTCGGGTCAGATAATGATAGTAATACTACGATATAGAGTCAATATAAACTACCACACTTTATTGCAACAGGAAAACATTGCACCACCGAGGTGACCGCATGGTTATGGAATCAAGGCTTCACATCCCTGGACAGCAATGAATCGTAGAATAAATAAGTGTTATCTTAGATTCTCTGGATAGAGAGAAAATCGAGAAAGATTTCTTGGTAAAAAAATGCTCACTTTTATTTTATAGAAATAAATAAACTAAGATTTAAATCCGCGCCATAACATGATTTGTTTCCATTTACAAGTTTAATATTCATATGACAGGGATGTGCGAAGTAATTTTATTATCACTGTAGGGATATGTGATATTAGCGATTTAGGTTATTTAGTAAGCTTAAAATAATATTTTACGCCTTTTAAAATTATTTAAGATTTTTCATTCCAAAACAAACGGAATATTCGTTATACACAAATGACAGCTTAATTCATACTGAAAAGAACTGCTATTATAAACTTCAGAAGAACATTCACATATATTGGTTAGTGAGTCTGGTAACCAAACTACAAAAAAGTTATAGTTATATATTAATTTATTAATTTATATGGCTAAAACGTAACAATCCAGTAATAATTTTCTCTGTATTTGCAGTGAATATCAAATACAATTTCCCTTATACTTTATTGACTTATTAATTGTCTGAATTTGTTAACTAGCAAAATAGCAACCTAGGCAGAAATTTGTTAGTATGTACTTAGGCGTTATTTATTTATAATATGAGAGGTATGTCCAAACGTCACACTATAAACGTTTAGAAAACATCACAGTGAGGAAAACTATTTCCGTTAGATATAAAACAATTCTTGCCGTGATTTCGTCTTTTGTGACGGGTATTTACTAGTAGAATAACTATAAAGATAAACCGTGTAAATGGGCATTATCCTTCCAATTCGTTGAAATAGCAATATATTCCGTGTACTATAAATCTGTTACAAACCCAAATCTTTAATATGTTCTCAAACCATACGATTCAATCTCCCTTAAGCCATTCCATCTTCCTATTACTGAATAGAATTGAAGGTATTTATTACCACAAATAAAATATGAGCGGTAGAACTTGTGAATACGAAATGCAAGCGCAGCGCTGACTACATCGAATCAAATAACTATAATCCCATATATTCAAAAATAGATTTGCGTAGGATGTCCTACTGGGAAATAAAATACATGTATGTAGTTTTTAAGATACGGTTACAGCTCGACTGTGGTTCAACTCTAAAGAAATTCCAGTTGTGTATCATTAAAATGAATTTGAACCGACAAATTGCTCAGATTACTTTTATATTCTCGTCTTTATTGTTATTTCTATTCTTTTTTTTTTCGTTCGATATTTATATTTTAAGTTTACACTTTAGAAAATGATACTGTTATTATTCTATTTGAGATACACAAATATGCGCTTAGTTAAAATTGTTTTAACGTAGATGAACATAGAGATGTTTTCTAGTAATTCAACAAGTTAAATGTGCTCCTTCTTGGTTGTGGTTTTATTATTACTTCATCATACGTACGGGATTTCATCAAATATGTTCACTTTGAAGTAATTATGTTGAGTTTGTGTGAAAGTATACAACCGAATAATTATAGTAACCGTATTTTACGTAGTTTGTGGAACATGACATTATTAATAAGAGTAACAAAGAGTCTAAATAGTAGAAAACTATTTTAAACATACTAATCTTTAACTTAAATCTTAAATATATTTAAGATTCGTTATTTGCGAGAGTCTTAAGTATATATGTATGCTTAATTATCAGAATTATCTTGAATATTTGTCTATTTCTTATTATTTTGAAGTAGGAACTTGCTTATATATGTATACATATGCACATTAATTTGTAGTCATTTCTCGTTTTATTCGTAAAGTTATTCAGTGGTTTGACAAATTTTGGCCCAAAAACAAAATTACAAATTTTACGTCACATCAGAAAAACGTTGTGTATAATATTGGTATAAATTACGTCAGAGATACGCACAATAATAATAAATACGCAGAAAATTTCACAATAATTGCGCTTGTAACGTAACTGATATGCTGCCTGTGGCGGGAAGCTGATATGTATATGCCTGTATAGTGTACAGATAAATGTATTTTTGTGTGATGAAATTGATCTGTTCATGTAATTACCAATAAATGATTTTAGTTAATAGTGAATTATAATTAAAATGTTTTTCAGTGGAAATTTAAACAAATAGTTTCCAAATTTCAATTTTTGTTACGTTATTGAAAATATATAAAAAAAATTCTAAGATACAGAAATATAATGACTACATAATTCAATAATCAAACCTTTTCAAACAAATCAGAATGAAAACAATTCCAATACATAATAAACGAAACCGTACACTTATCTCAAATGATGAAACTCAAGTACATTTATGCTTAACTACGCCCATGTAATAAAACACCGAAATAATATAAAAAATAGATATTTTTACATTATTTAATAGACGTAGTTAAATATAATTGTAATACAATTCAGAAGCAAATACATCTTTGTATGAGCTACTGCCTACGTTTGCATCACCAACTATTTTTTTTTTATCAAGAGCTACTGTCTGCAAAAGGTTATATAACATAAGAAAATGTAGACCATTATTCGAATTAAAATGTTCTTTTATGAATATGGAACTAGTGAATGTTAAGCCCAACAATCTCTTGTTAACTCAGTTGTGTTCTAAATGAATAAATATCAATTAAATAAATGTATGACTACCTTGAGGTGTAATGAATATCTACCGAGGAATAATGAATACTTTACTTCAGAGGAATATGTGCAATCTATATTAGTATTTAAGTAGATAAGTCTAGAGTTTGATAAATTATAATTATACTACTAACACATAAGTATGCTGTAAAGTTATAAAACAGAAAATAATTTAATCAACAAATATGGGACTATTTCTACTTTAAATAAATAGGGAAGTTTTAAATAAAGTTGAAAATGTTGTTTAAATTAAATGCAATTTGAAATTCTAGCGACAATGGTGCTAAAAAATCGAAAATAAAATAACAGTGAGTATACCAGTAGAGTGCTATGCAAAACAGACTGTATATTTGTATGAATAACATGTTCGTTTTAGCGTTTTGTTACCGGCCGGAAAAACTAATTTTCGCTTCGCATCCATTTCCGCGTGTGCAGGCTTTTGTGTGTAGTGTCGCGCAACCTGACAAGAGATAATCATTTGTAATTTTCTCCAGTTTTCACGATTTCTTGTATTTTTTTTCTTCACTTTTTCACATCATTGTCAACGGCTTCTGTCATTGTGTTGGAAACAATACAGACAAGAATTCGCTTCTTAAAAATAGAAAAAAAAAACAGCTTACATAATTCTATAAAAACCACTTTCATATTTTAATTTTTAGATGATTCGTGCTTAGAGATGATGACATCACTATTCCGTTTTGAATTCCAAAATTTTAATTATGATTTTTAGAATAAACTATTGCAATTTGTTTGAATAGCATGATATTTCATAGGTTAGTTGGTTGCTTTTAATGTTGACCATTTTGAGTTATTTTTATTTTATCATGTTTATAGATTTTTATTACGTATAAAGTACTTTTGGCTTTCTGCTCTGCATGGATTGAAATTTAATTTACTGTTCGTGTTTTTATTATTAGTTTTCATTATCAAAACTTAAAATAAATGAAAAAAAAATAACCATCATTATTGATGAGTTTTTGCTAGTGTATAAAATATAAATGATTCCTAGTTAATTTTGTTGTCATTTTCCACGTTCATTGTACTGTAAAAGATTCATTTGTGCATTGACCTGTTCTGGTGCACATTTACTTTGTAATATAGCAACGTTAAGAGTATAATATTAAGTTGAGCAAATAGTAATCGGGCGTGTTTTTGTTTCTGTGTACACGGAGCGTTAAATTTAAATAAGCTCATTGTTTGTAATACCAACTGAGTAATTTCGATATGATCAATTGCTTGCATGAAGTAATTCTTTCAATAATAAAAAGGGTTGAGCAATCCTCTAATGTTTCATCAGCTTATTAACGATATATTTATGCAGTGATTTTAATGTATCGGATTAATATTTAAATTGTTAATAAGCGGATTACTTGACTGTCAAACAACATGATGAAAATAGCAACTTGGTTTTGGTGCAAAATGAATATTGCCGTAAAATCTCACATTCCAAGTTTTCGTGATTACAACATTTACTGATTACTTCGCAAAAGAACGCATAAAATAAATAATGCAGTTGCTTTCTTTTTTAATAAAAAATAAAACAGAGAAGTCTTGCAGCCTCGAAGAAAATAAGCAACAGCGTAATTTTAAAATGTGGTTGATAATTCAAAAATATTATTTAATTCACTGGTAATTAATAAGTTGGGTTACTTTACTAAAACAAAATCACATTGTTTTGTATGACTATTTTAATGTGATTCTGGAAACGAGTTCAATTTCTCTAAGCACCGGATATAAATGCGCGCACACGTGCCAAGCCAAGACACTTCAAATATAATTATTTGCTAGATTCTGGTTGGCCCCACGAGTTAGAAAACAAGAAAAAAAATCTTTATTGTTCGCAGCAGTGTTTGAGTTTTCATCATGTTAATATTCTAACATTAATTAATTTCAAGAGATATTGACTCTTGTACAGTTTATTGTTTCATTATGTATACATTGGTGTATGCTCTTGCATCAAAGTAATATCATAATTCTTTTTGTTTTTATGGAAAACCTTTTGGTGAATCAATTCCGGAAATAAAGGGTAAATTAATAATAGATCATGAAAAGTAACATATGTAAATGTGTGCATCTGTTTCTTTGCGATTTAGTTCTAAATGGAAGAATCTAAAGAAACTTATATTATTTTAAAACTTTAGAAATAATTTGGCTCCAATGTAGTTCGTATTTTATGCTACAACAATATAGCTTAAGGAAATTTGAGGAGTGATTTGCGAAAAGGTAGATTTTCGAATTTTTGCTCGGTAGTAGATCATGTTCAGTTTTTTACTTCTGCGTCTGTGTCACGCTATTCATTTTTCAAGTTGCGGAATGTAAAACATATACAATATTCCTTTAAAAGAGATAAACCTTCTAACATGTATACTTTATTCAACATTGACATATCAGAAACATATTCCATAACTTATGCATCCTGGCTTTATGTGCAAACTATAAAATATTGATCTAGGCGATATTAACATAAAATAGCGGTACATCAGTCAGAACACTGACGTTCTCATCATTTATCTTGAATCTCATCATCATTATTTCTTGTCGCAAAAAAAAACATCAAAAGAAAAATCGTTTCTTTCACAGAAGAATTCAATATTTTTTACATTTTCCGTTTTCATTTTCTTATTTGACGCATCAAATATTTTTCACGTTTCGAAATTCTGCTCACGTGACGCCTGCCCAGTCGGAGAGCAAAGCATAGGCCAGCAGGGCTTTATTCACTATCAACGCGGAAAATTGGTTACGCTGCTATCGCAAACGTATAACACGAAATGTAGTGCCAGGCCAACAGGAGGACACAGAACTAGGTCAGTAATGCATTGCGCATGCATGATACGAACATTCATTAATTTTATATTAAAAAGTATATATTGAAACCGAATCAATTTCAACGGAGATAGAGAGACGTGTCTGAAAATTGCAGGATGTTCAAATTGCACGGCATACGAAAATTTACCAGTCAGAAAAATAGAGCAGATTTAAACTTGTACTAGCAATAAGTTAGATATAAATATTTAGTTCCTTCGTAGTGAAGTCAGATTAACTTTAATGCGTAAATAGGTCTTGTAAATGAAATCAATAATAGAGGACTAATTCCTTTTGCGTCTCCTTTAATTCATTTTTTAACAAACTATTCTTTTTCTTGGGTTTTATTGACATTCCCTCGACAATAGACATTTTGCTTTTAATAACGAAAACATACTTTTGAATTCAACAAGAAACAGTTCTTCAACATACTTTTAATTTACGTCTAGAAGTTTTACCTCATATTTACTTATTTTAAAATTTTATGTATTTTAATTCGTCTCACGTTATATGGCAACTATATACTTGTGTATGAAAAGAAGCTCAGAGAAACAGTTGTTAGAGTTAAAGTATTAATACTTTTACGTGTATCTAAGTATTTTATTTATTTGAAACACAAATATTACAATAATATTATTGGAAATAATACAAATACTGGAACGATCGTCGTACAACGAATCTATACACATATTAATTTAATTAATTCCGTTTAATTTTTTTTAATTGTTTGCGTACTCACGTAGATATCGGGTTGAACAAAAAATGTTATAACGCATTTTTGAATAATTTAAAATAAATATTATCAAAAACGAGGTTTTACCAATTCTTGAATTTAAAATATCGTAAAATTTATAATCTCAAATGCATATGCTTTATGTTTTATTAACAGTGTAATCGTGGTTCATGTAGTTTGGGTCTAAGCCTGGTCTAAATAAATAAGAGTACTATAAAACAAATTTAAATCATGTCTAATATTATTTCGATTAAAATTACTGTATTACTTTATTATTATCAATACTGAACAGGTTATTTAAAAATTACAATTTGATTTATTGTGTATTACGCGGGTATAAACCTAATTTATAAACAAAATAAAAACGTTGAAGAAAAATACGCAAAAAAGCAGCAATGCACTTATGGACTAAAATCCAATTTTACCCGCAACGGTCATTACATGGTAGTTTTGTCGTTGGTGGTGGAAGGTTAAACCACGACACATCGTGTTTGATAACTCATCCCACTTTTATTTTTCCCTTCCCTTTTACGATCTATGATGGCGGTGAGGTTTAGAGGATGAACGTGATTGATTGTGTGATTTATCTACTACCTAAACTTGAGTACTTTTAAATATTTTCTCATGTATCTTGGACAACGTTGTGACATCAAGTACAAACAGCCGTTGTTTTTATGATGAACGACCAGCCATTATGCTCATCAAGTTTTATTACGGTGATTTTTAAATGGAACTCCACGTGAATTTATCGCAAAAGAAATAACATATTGGACAGAGTGGGGCTTAATATCACGATGAACTTTTGTTGAAAGCATGTTATAATATTTTTAGTGTCACTTAATTAATTGAGGCACCACTTAAAAAGATTTTTTCAATTTCAAATGAAATATACTCTCATTATGTGAACTAACTATATGTATTTATACCAATCATATATTTCTATTGTATATGATTGATTAATTGTATAAATAAGCGTAAAGCGAAGATAAATATGAGTTTCATAACTAAAAATTGAAAATATTTTAAGCATGTGTTAGTCAGCATGCAAATAATGAAATTTTACCTTCGCATTCGGGTGATTTACTCATTTCGAAAATAGGTTTTAAATTACTGATATAATAATAAAATTGCATCAAGTTTATAAATAACTGAGGTAAATAACGAAAACCTAATTAATATTTAAATATAAACGCCTGTCAGTTTCAAAATTAAACACTAAAGTAGTTCAATATAAGATCATTTGCTAATGAAAGTTATTTAGAAGAGATGGTAAAGATTTTGGTATACATTTCAAATTTAATTATCAGAATATTACATTTCCATGAAATCCTAAAATCATAAACTATCGAATTCTGTAGGCAAATTTATAGTTTAAAGTACAAATTTAAATAAGCCATCAATAATGAATATATTCGATAGTAAGACCAATTTAATTAAATATATAAACCTTCGAACTATGTGTAGTTTAAAACGACGGCATCTTGATTAAATAGTTGCAAGAAATATATTGCATGGGCAGAAATTTACTGAAGATTCCGTAACAAGACAAACTACCCTCCTAGTTCAATCAATTCCTCTCCAAAACAACCAAAACGAAAAACATGTAAGTTTCCGTGTATTAACATTTAAACATTGAGATATTTATGGTGCAGTTGAGTAAGAAAAAATTGAAAGGTCATCTTTAGGTGAGGTTAGTAAGTCCACACAAACCTCGAAGGGCTACATTATCGTAGTTTAATAATAGATAGAATAGTCTATGTGTAGTTCCACTGTCACTAACAAAAGAACTACAATTCGCAAGCGCGTAAAACTTCATTCCATAATATTTTTACTTCTGATGGTATGTCCCTAGTAGTAAAATTCTATCCTAATTCTTTCTAGATGTTCAAATTAAATGGAGGTGTGACTTTATATAAAAAAAGCCATGGTTATGCATTAAAGTAACGTATAATTTGTTTTGGCACATGTTGATAAATTCTATTGCATCTATTGATACAATAATATGATTGATGAGTCGTAATATATGACACATTATGTCAACTTACATTTACAACGTTACATGCGACGTTGTATCATTCTAATTATATTAACATTGTATACCTTATTCTCATAAAATATCAATTTTCTCGTCGGTTGTGGCTTTTGTGATAAAGATTAAATGGTTAGCAATAAACGAAAACAAATCCATATCAAACTTTATTTGCTTTTATAGTACAAAAATAATGTTATTTCAAAACGTATTAAAGTATCTTTTTATCATACCGCATTGAAAACAATTTCAAATCGAGAGAGCTTTGAAAATACTTCTGAAACATCGATGTGTCATCAATTGTTGCAAACAACTGATCTTCAAATATATTACAAAATGTGCTCTAAAACCCAACATATTGACATACTTCGCGGTATGGTGTACAGACAATGAAATTTCAGTATTTATAATGCCAACCGCGCATTGAAGAGGAAAACTTTGAATTTATTTTGAATTGGATTACACTACACCATGACAACGAAATTATAACCACTACAAAAGACATCGCTCGAACAAATTTCTCAATATTGGAAATTGTATTTAATTGGCACAATTCACATACGCTTGCGCGGTAGTTTTGTCTCAGTCAGCCCATTGAAACTAAGGCAATAAAAACTAGTACGAGAAAGAAAGAAAAATGATAATAAAAGTTATATCATACTATGCCCTATTCGACGATATATTTGTAGCGTTTATATGCTTAAATTTGAGCATAGTTACACAAAAAAGACGTGGAACATAATACAGTCTACGCGCCGGAGGTATTGTATGGATATATTGTATGCTATTCTTTATCTTTTGTTTCAGCGTTGTGTTGTGACGTTTTTACGAATTGTCGTAAAGTAATTTATAACAGTTAACGAGACCGTATTCTTACCACTCCACATTATGCTTTTTTTTTGTCTTTGTTATTTCTCTCTTTATTTACGATTTCAACACTTTCATATTCAATTTATCGCTGTTGAAATGTCTTTATAAGTCAAGCGCAGCAATTGTGGGTCTAATGAATGTCTTTCAGTGACACAGGTACATCTTTATAAACATTTAATATTTAAAAGAAATTCTGTTCTTTATCTTTATTGTTTGTAAATTTTAGAATTTTTTCATCAAAATGAAACAATCATAAAATGTTATTTAACTATAAATTTAATTTCTATTACCTCTCTCAAATAAGTTTAAGATAAGAGATACACATAATTATATCATAATTGAGCTTTTCACTCAATTTTTGAGAAAAGCTTTAATGTGACTAAATATGCATTTAAACATAGATATATGAATGTACGAGCAGAAGTACTCTCTTATTCTATTTTATAACTACATACTTAGAAAACAAATGTTGCAATAACTAAGAATTTTGTTGTTTTATTTTTTATTAATAATTTTTAGTAACAACAACTATATTCTAAAAAATGATCACAAACGACTTTATTAGTGAAAATGAGAGAACCAAAATTTTGTTTCCAAGAGTGTATACTTGTAATTGCATTATTAAGAATTTAAATAATCCTTATCGAAAATTCTAAAAGAATATATTTTGTAATAAAAAGTGTCAACGTTATTTGAACACTTTGGTGGAGGTTCAAATTGATTAATTTTGTTTAATATCTCGAAAGATATATAGAAAAGGTATCGCTATATTCGCGCAAATTTTATTTTTAGAACTCTCTTTTTTTCAATCCTATCCAATCATTTTTCTTTTGGATTTTTTGCTAGAGTCTGGCCTTTTTCATACATGCAATTATGTACATTTATATGGTAGCCTAGCTATCTACGTGTTCATTCAATTCCTCATAAGAAATAACATATTTATATATTTTTGTAATATAAATTTATCTAGTTATAAAACTAGTCAATGGCAAACAAATTTAACTGAATCTATCAAATAACACGCATTGGCTGTGCCTATGCTTAAATAATAGCGTGGCACATGTTTGTATAAATATATGTACTAATTAAAATTATCAAAGTAACAAGCTAACAATGTTATAGTATTCATCTAAAATATCTATATTTATGTCTTGGGTATTATAGAAATCCGAGAATGTTACATACAGAATATGCAAACCAATAACTAAACTCTTCAGTAGTTCCACAGATAAACTGTGGTACTACGTACGGCGAGTTGAAGCTGAATAAATTATTATTCAACTTAAAACAAATGGGCTAAATTAATTGAATATAAAATGTAGTAAAATTAAGTATAGAAATGCAATTATGCTGCTTAAAACAGCTACATGGAATTAAGGTAGTCACCTAAACTGCATATATAGGCGATATTTTAATCGCTTTTACTATGACGTACGTCGTTTTGCGTTGAACGATAAATGTTTGATCACCATATTTCAAAATTTCCTTGAATTTATATTCCAACCTTCACAAGCATGTTAATAGTTAATAGTTTTAGTAGTTATTTCCAAAAATAATGCTTATCTCATTAATCCGTATTTTCACTGATGCACGTACACTATATTTTGAATCTAGTTTTAAATTCGCATTATCTATTTATATTAAAATTACGTAAAATATATAATTAATATTTATTTAAGTTACGATAAATAAATATCATTTTAATTAAACATTATTTAAAATTGTTCTACTAAACCACAAGTATTTACATACGCAAATTAGGTAAACTTTGATTTAGATTTGAGAATATATGTAGTTCAGTGCCTCTAGTGGATGTTTACTAAACTTAAGTGCATAGAATTACATATCATATAGTAGAATCCATTAACAAAATAGTGTTATTTGAATAATGTATAACATTAATAAGAGGAATTATAACTTATTACAGTAATATTTGGATTAATGGAACTTATTTAGTATTTTACGAACAAAAATATGTTTTGGCTGATATAACAGTTTTTATAGTACAGTAATCTTTAAATAAGTTCAGTTTTTCATGTTTAAGAAAAGTATGAAAAGTTTGAAACAAACGACTCAAGTGATAGTAGGAATTAATGAAATAATTATTTTTTAGTGCATCAATTGTTAAATATATTAAAAATAACGCAAACATTTAACCATGTTTAATAATCACTGTATTATTAATCTATTTGACGTATTCTGACAGGAATTAAAAGCGTATAAATCGTATTAAGCAATGCGAACGAAAGCAATGAACTGGATGTTTGATGCAAACGCTGCATCCCTATCAGACTCCCCAGAACGTACGATGGTTGTGATGTGGTTTTGACAGCACATTTCAAATACAGCTCCTACTCTGTATTTCCTCTGAACAATCAAAAGGCATTAGAAAATTCACGACATGGTAATTTATCGTATCGTGTGATCGAATTTATTTAGGTCAGGGTAATGGAAATACGAATTAAATTTTCTCAATACACTGGTTTAGATTTTCAATCATATTCTATAAGTAATTATACCTTTCTTAATCATATTATAACGCAACCTACCCTGACAGAACCATGAGTATCCCATCCTAACTTTATAAACCTTAACTATACCTAATATTGAACTCGGGCAACATCTTCCAAATGTACAAATGGGAATAGGATTGCCCTAATTACACATATTAATTGTGTCTATACTACCTAATTGCAAGCGGAACGGATAAGTCGTTCTGGAGGTAATATTACTACAGTCGTGTACGAAAATATTATTGGTAACTGTGGTGACGCATCTGCTTTTAATTTAATATCTTTACTTTTAAAGAGCATTGTTCGCTGCAAGAATATTCACAGTTTATAATGAAAACTTATATACAGTAATGGCATTAATTTTCAGATTTAAATATTTATAAATTTGTACTGAAAAAAATATATTTCTTATAGATAGATAATTGATCATAATTAGATTATTAATAAATCACTAATTATGCTTTTTACAAATTTTTGTAAATACGCGTTTACAAATGTATAGGCTTACTGACAGGATAATCATAATCGGCCTATAATTCAAGAATATATACATAAGTTAATTGTATGATAATATATATCGCGATTCTCTTCTCATGTTGGAATTAGAGAGTTTTCTATAGAAGCGTAACGATAATTCTTAACTAACTTTAGTTAGTAGTAACCTATCAAAATCTTTAATTAGATAACAATTAGAGATGAGATGAAGAATTTCCTCCTACAACAGATTTTCGGAGAACTGTAATTTACCGAGGATATTCTTTTCGGTTAATGTTCAGAATATGTTGCTGCATGGAAATGGGTGCACTAATGGTTCCACAAAATACATAATAGGCATAACACATTTTATAGCTACTCGCCACTGTGAAATGAATATAATTTGTAATATTTTTAGTATATTAATTTCTAATATAAAATAATAAGTTTGGATAGATAAAATATAAATATATATTAATGAATAGTAAAATTCACATAAATTAACGATGAAATTAATTCTCGAAAATATCTCATGTCTAATTATAATTATTATG
The DNA here is from genome assembly GCA_018344505.1 of Nebria ingens riversi. NCBI lineage: Eukaryota > Metazoa > Arthropoda > Insecta > Coleoptera > Carabidae > Nebria > Nebria ingens. Next base: position 73,929 of record JADQWA010000588.1, on the reverse strand, counting down.
TCAGTATAGTGATAATTTTGTCGGTTGTTTAATCTTCTACTAATAATATGTTCTACTAATAACATGTTTCTTTTGTTTGTAAATATAAGCATAATATTTCATTAAATTACCTATAGAGCTAGAAGCACTAGCGCATGTAAATTTGTTGTTAATAACGGTTTTATTACATATTCTTTTAGAAATACTATTTAATTTGCTATATATTTCTATACACTAGATAAATTAATATACCGTTAACAATTAAGAAATGTTTAATGGTCTAAGTTTGACATTAGCACGTGTACATTTACACAATTGTCAAAGGATTTCTAGGGTTCTACTACAAGAAACAACGCTTAAGTTTTACTTTTAGTTGTATGGCTGTGCTTCAACATAATATTCTTATTACACTGCATACTTCACTTTATATTCTAAATAATTATAATGCCAGTATAAGGAATTCATCTACTCTGAAAACAGTTTGAATTACATTTTGTATACAATTATGACTGTTTACATTTAGAATTTTGTACGTTTTATGTTCACAAACTGGTGCTTCATTAAATTAAGTAGTATTTTATTAAATTGACTCTTCTTGCAAACATTTATATATAATTATTCATACTTCACTTTGTTGATTGTACAAAGAAATTTTTAATATAAAAATTCTGAATACATTTCGTTTTCTTTTGATAACATCTTCCATAAAGAACAAAATATATAATATTAAATTTTCAGTTCACATACATAGGTAATTATGTGTAAATTTTGTTTATATGATATTTGCTACGTGATAAAACATCATATCGTCGAGTTGTCAAAATTACCCAACAATAGAATATATCAAATGTTTTGATGGATATTACTCGCACCTTGATTGTCATATTTTGAATCTAATTACTTTATAACAGATTTCGGTCCACTGGTTACATTCTTGGAAATTTTCAAACATGTTTATTCTCAAGTCTATATTTCGTATTCATGGAATTTTAAAGTTGCTTTTATATTAAAACGTTTTTAATTTTAATAGAAACAATTGTTTATTTAATATAACATGACCTCTTTTATTATTATTTAAAAAGCTCTATATTTATGTATAAGCATGAATTGCAATTATAGCAGTTAATAACAGTTCAAAACAAATTTTATTCTCAGTGTAAATTTCGAAGCATCTAAAATCTTTAAAATAAATAGATTTGTTTTTTAACACGATTTTGGAAAGTATATTTGGTTAAAAATGAATTAAAATAATATTTGATAAAATAACAAAATTGTTAACATTACATGACCTTTTATAAGGCACTTAAGTGTGCGTCTAATTGCAGGTTACTTTATGAGTAAAATTAAAAACAAACATACTGAAAGTCAATATTTACCTACGTAGTAAAAATAAACCTTTTGTTTGCATTTACGAATTAAAAAAAAGGAAATACCTAGAAAAAAATATTTTGCTAAATGAAGGTCGTTATGAACATTAAAGCAATGTTAAAAATGCGCATATATATATACCTTTCAAAAAGATACGGAAATTTTATTTCCCAAAAACGATGCACAGTATGGCAGAACGAGAGTATCATGTTACATTTTTGTTCTTTTTCCTATCATGTTTTATTTAATCAAGCAGAATATCAGGTGTTCTAGTAGGATAAAAATAAACTTCTACCGTTTTATTTCACTCTTGAAATGTTCTCCAAGACTTACATATATATTCAACAATTTTTAAACGATATTTTTCTTTTATTTAACCTCTTAACTGCATATCCTTAAAATAAACTAGTATCTTATATACAAATACATTCAATGTATATAGTGGAATTTTGATTAGAAGTAAGAATTGTAGTTGCTCAGAAAAACTGTATAGAATAAACGGATAAAAAATTCACAAATATGTATAAAACAATGTAACCAAAGTATGTGAAAAGTATAAATGGAAGATGACAATTAGTTTAATTTTACACCATTCTTAAAACATCTTCAGTGTCTTACACTGGACTTTCTTTTACGTAGTAGGTATATTTTGTTTAGATAGGAAAGATATTAAAATATAACATTTTATATTTCAAGACTATATTTTAATTACTTAGGTAATATTAGAAATTATTATGGCTGGATGTTTTTAATCCTGTTCTCAAGATATTGTTTGTCACATGAAAATCCATGAGTTATTTTATGTAACGTCGACATGATTATTTATTTTAATCATTCCCAGTTGCTAGAAGAAAGGGTTAAGGTTACCTAACCTTTGTTATGCAAGCCAGCAAAAACGTGATGGTTACGCATAGGTTACACCCAGAATAACCTTAATCCAACCATCTAGCAATTGGGCGTAAATGTCTTGAACTATCTTGAACATTTTATGTGTATATATTTTCGTTTGATGTTGTATATAAAATCAAGAACGAAATAAGACTTTACACTTCACGTAGCAAAGAACTTTTCCTTGGATGATATTAAAGATCGAAGATGCATATATAAATATTTTGCAAAATTGGAAATCAACATTCACCAACGCTGCACAAACGATATTAAATACAGACAAATATTTGTTTGTCACGGTGCGGTTCTTTGGCAATGCAAAAAAATAATCTTTGTAAATTGGCTCAACACGAGTATACTCAGTTTATACCGAAAACAAAGAGAAATGAGTGCGATTACCCACCAGCCCACCATGAAAAAGGAAACTTGGAAACTGAGGCTAGGAAATGGTCAACAATGGCGTTGGTCCCTTTATGGGGTTGGCGCAGAAAGGAAATAGGAATCTGAAGTCAGGGTTTGGGTAGCGGGCGCCCATATTGATTTTCTTGCCAGGGGCTTTGTGCTCTTACGGCCTCAGGCTCTAGTGAGAGAACATAACACCAGAATCACACAGTGTACTCTTTTCATTGCGACGTTTGCCCAAACTGCTGCCGACAGGAACACGCTAAAGATTCAGTTAACTACATACTAAAACTAGAATAAATGGTTATATCTAGTTAATTCTTAAAATCATGATCCTACTTCTAGCTCCATTCTAATAACTAAGTTTCCAAAATAGCTATTCTCAAACCTGCAACGATCATGAAACTTATATTTTTTATTTTTTGGACGTATATATTTCTGATTTACTTCTGACCATTTTCAAAATGCTGTCTGGCTGGGTTCAAATGCAATATCCGAATTATAAGGTCACAAAGGTTCAACAAATATACGTGGTTTTCAATAATGAAAGATAATTTATTGGTAAATATAATATAGTAAACTACATTTACATTTTAGAGGTGTATTTAATCCGAACTATGGTTATTTTATTAACCATAATTCCCTATTTCTATTACCGCATCAAAACACAAATGTAGATTAAATAGCGTTCAATAATTAGGAACAATATTTGTCATACATTACAGCTGAAGCCATTTCTAATACATATTACATTAATTTGGTAATGCTGCAGGTATATTATTAAATAAAATATTAGATTTCAACTTAAATTTAATAATGCTTGCAACTTGATATTTTCAAAATGGAAATTGTATATGCATCAAAACCATATAGATAAATTGTATTTTCATATGCAGATTAGCAATATAAAAGTAGCACAAAAAATAATAGTGAATTGAATAGAGTTTTAGCCCAGAAATTAAAATTGGTTTAAGTGTTTTTATGTTATTAATTGTTATTAATTCTCTTATTTTTAATTTACTCTTATTTTTAATTTACATTAACGAATTAATGGGAAATATGCACATGTGCCAGTAATTGTTCTATTCTCTATCTACACGGATTTTTATCGTAATATAAAATAATATAATATACCTTGTATTTAATTGACTAACTAAATGAACGAGTAAATTGACAAACTAACACACTAAGTTAACTAAACTAGTTAAATAACATTGTAAGTACATGTCTAGGCGTTTTTTTAAAATTTATTTGCTATTGGTATGATAAGCAAACTTCGAAACCGTAACACGTTATTCTCGGAAATAAACACTGCAGATAAAATTCTCATTTACCAAAAATTTAGTTATTAAACTGTTGTGATGTTATAGTCACTAGTCAAATGGAATTGTTTTATAGTTTTTATGTTCTGCATTTCATTGTGTGTTTTTACTCATGTTGTTCACGAAATAAACCGTAAATATTTTTCAAAATTCAACTGTAGGTCATAAAAACCAAAATGAGATATACGAGTACACCGTTAATGTAACATAGAAATATTGTCTTATGTATTATTTTAACCCACAACTGCGTTTTATGTTACAACGCCATATAACCTGCATATAAAGATTATAGTGTTACAAATATGTTTGATCTTTATCAGAATGTATTTTATATCCTTTTCTGTTGACTAAGTAAAATATTATTCCGAAAATATATAAAATAAACAGTTTATATTATAAGTAAATATAATTTTAGATATCGGGTTTATCTTAGCATTGCCGAAAGTAAGAAGTAAATTTGTTTAAGTTGTACAGGTCAACAAATTAAATAACCTTCGAAAATATTTAAATGTCAAAAAACCGAAGCGTTCTCAGACTGGTTTGGTTTTCTTTTTGATCTAGAATACTGGTATTTGAATATATAAATGAAAATATAAACTCGAAACTGTAAATATAATCATTTTAGATATTTTAACGTAAAATTTATTGTACATTACCAAAACGTTATTAAAAAATCTATATTACCTATTCAGTAATGTCAGGTTGACTTAGATGTGTGCATACGTATCACTTAATAATGATCGCATATAAAATAACATTTTTTTTGCCAACTCCAGTGGGAAATAACTGCGCGACAACATATATTGAACCTACCTCCATGTAAAAAAAATTCTTCTAGTTTACATACAATTTTCGGTGGACAAATAAATTGTCATACTCACAAAAAAAAACGAATGTTCAAATTTAATTTGCCAATCCCCACAATACAACAAGATGAAAAAATAAGTTGAAAAAACAACAACAAATAAATGGAATTTTTTATCTAGTTAACATAATATTTATTCGAAAAGAACAATTCAATTTCCAGGATAGTCATAAAAATTCACTGTTAAGACCTCGCCTCGTTCTTGCGACCATCATGCAAATAGATGCTAATTTAAAAGAAACGACAAAAAAAGTAATGAAATAGGCTAAATAATTGTCAAGAGCGAGTGTATACCAAAACCAACATTACCGCGTAAAAATTTATATCCTATTAGCAGACGGTTTGCGGTTGTTACGTATTCCGTATTATTCTAAACTACGCCACACTTCCCAAATCTCTTAACTGGGTCAAATAAGCTAGATTTGAATTCAGCGAAACAAGATAAATTAAATCTCTATTCATTTAGATAGTTTCTAACTAAGGCACTACTATATATATATATATATATATATATATATATATATATATATATATATATATATATATATATATATATATTATATATATATATATATATATATATATATATATATATATATATATATATATATATATATATATATATATATATATATATATATATATATATATATATATATATATATATATATATATATATATATATATATATATATATATATATATATATATAAATAAGATTGTCAGCTTTTATTCTTGTGACAGGTATTTTTTCTAGAATTGGATATTTTATAAACGTAGGTGTGCTTACGCGTACCTACACATTACTTAGATTCAAAGAACCTCACAGTCTTGCTTGTGGTTTGTCAGAAATGTCGAATCCATGCAATGTTCATGTAACTGAGTTTCGTTACAAGAGTGAAACAAAACATATTACGCTGACACATTCCATCTTTTATGTTGTGCATTTCACTATACGATACTGTGGCATTACATTCACCACGGACGAGAAACGGTAATTAAATGAGAAAGTATCATGTGACAGTTATATTAAGTTTGTCGCCGGAAAGATTGATTTTCTAACTTGACATCTTGGTGAATAGAAACAACGCAGTTCTAGAATTAAAAGAATTTTACATTTTTCTTGTTTAAATATAGCTGTTTTTTGCAATGACCGAAATCCTTTTAAATCAACTTGGCTTTATCTTTATTTGTTTGATTATTGGTAGCAACAACGCAATGAATCGCGAAATAAAACAAATTATATTACTCATACTGAGCTGAAGGAATGATTTATGATTAATAAGTTAAAATATTTCAATAACTATATTTAACATCTATTTTGGAATTGAACGACATATTTTCATGGTCTACCTTTTGTGAAATAATATCGGTCTAAACACAACTTTTTGTGAAAAGAAGCCCAAAAATAAGAAATTTTGTATCACGTTTAATTCTACCTAAAAGAAATTCTCCACAGAAATATATACATGTATATTATAATAGGAAATTTGTTGAAATTTAACATTTAAATATTATTTCTTTATTTAAACTCAGAGTTTAAATTTTGTCATAAATATCAATTAAAAATATCTTAAATTTTTAATAGTATACTTCCTTCTATATTTGAATTAATTCCATAAATTTATTTAAGGCGTAATAAAATTCACTTTTCTTGCTTGAATACACAAAAGGTAGAAATTGAAAATTACATAGGAACGAAATGTAATCTTGTTGGTATTTTTAATATCTTATGTAGCTGCCATTTTTGTAGACGAAGGAGAATCTGTAAGCAACCAAGTGAATTATTTTTCCAGTAAATTAAGCCTTCAACAATTTTAAATGTTCACTGTTATATACATACTTTACATATGCGTGGGTGTAGTTAAATAATATTGTGGTGAAATAAGAGTATATTCTTTTTCTAAGAACCAGAAAGATGTCATTATATGTTGCTAGAAAATGCTATAACTTCCTTTAACATAGTACAAAAGACAGTTTTATAATCATGAACTTATCTAAAGTAAATATTTTAACGAATCAACACGTTTTTCAATCAATTTAAAACTATTTTAATGATATCAAATGTTTGTGTAAGTGAATGCTATAACTATAAAACGTAACGTCGACTGACAAGTAAAGGAGAGCAAATAGAAAATATCTGGTAGAATTGTTTTCTGATAGAATAACAGTTTAAAATGTTTACCGTATGCAATAAAAGTCTTTAATTCATCTATACTTATTCGGGAATGATATATCTGCCTATGTGTGTGCAAATAAATTTTTGCTACACATGAAAAACACCATAAATTGTCATTTGATCAGTAAAATTAGTTTTTGGAAACTTTGGAATTTTGTTTGTTACTAGGTTTAAAATGATGGCAATTTCATGTATATGTATGAATTTGTAATTTTCCATCAAATAGAGTTTTACATAAACCTTTTTCACTTAATAACTTCTTCTTGTATTCTTGTACGCTCTACAAATTTCCTCCAAACGTACGAGTATCTAAACTCTCATATACTTAAAATCTATTATTCCGTTTGCACAAAACTTTTCTATCACACTTGAAAGAAACTATAGAACCAAACTCAACCGTCTTGCTGAAAACAATTAAGTATTCGTCATTAAATCTCGATGCTGTGAGTGTATTTGTTTTCACTTCAGATACACATCATGCATTATGCAAACTCTCTAGTGCAAGTATATATACAAAAATTGCAAATATATTAACCTTGTTCTTAAGTTCTTTTAAAAGTTTTGCGAGAAATTTAAATATCATTTGAATTCTCATTAGCTTCAAGATATCCAGTTTTGCTAAAGATTCAAATTTTGTTTTGCAATTGTATAAATTATATAAATAATTGGCTTATAAAATTAGGTTATTGTATACATAATTTTCTTAACTAAATTGTTAGTTCCTCGAAAGTACATCACGAAGAATTTTGTTATTCGACCATCTGTAACATTTCTAGAGTCGCATAAATATGAATTTTCTTTATTATTACGAGAATCTATATCACAAGGATGCCGCTATTTCATAAAACAACTAAATTTTGTCTCCTCGTAACTGAATTTAAATTATCATTGTGTGCCACTCAATTTACTCAATTACATTTTAATTGGTCTTATATTTACAGAGGACCCTGTTCCAAATGTTTGTTTATTTTTGATTTTAAGAAGTAACATGCATAACAAAATAGTAATTTTTAAATATGAGCTAGTTACAGTAATTATAAAATAATGAAAATTAAATCCAACACTTATTATTAGTAAATAATAAGTCAAAAATCGATAAATCACTGAAATAAGTGTAGACATATTTTGTGTACATATAGGTATACGCTTTACATATCTTATGAACGTTATTTTCTCTAAAATGATGTTTATCTTCTGAACATATGTCTAGTTCATATTCGTGGTTTACTTAGCGTATAAAATTAATAATATAAAGAGGTATGCAACCCGCGTACAATTTGTTAATATAAACAAATTTCCATTTTTGTTAAATACTTTTTTTCGCTACAAAAACACCCCTTTCGCAGAAAATCATTAAAAATATGTCATTCAATGCTATCTACATGACCATCAACATATTTTGCTTTTGTGCCAACGCTATTCTTGATTTTATTTCCGGTATTCCTCCGATAATACGCAAACAGGATGTGTGTGAATGCGTGCGCCTTATAAATGAATCCAATTGTCTCGTTCTGTATACACACAAATGATGTTGTCAAATGTAGCTGACAATAACCGATGGAACACGATGACGCCCGATTCGGGAAAGCTTTTACGATGGTGATTGCAACTGACCGCATTCAATTAGCGCTCTAGCGGCAAACGTGTGAAACAAGCTGACTTTGTTCGCTACGTTAAAATGGGCATGTCTCTATTCCAACGTAGAGAACCGTAAAAAAACTTTTAAAAAAATCAAATGCATAACCGTCCAATTTCATCAGGGAATTGTGTTTCATCTATCATACAAGTTCATCCCTTTTTATACTGGTTTTCGCACGTAAAATTTAATTCTCTTGATGCAAAAAGAATATTTCAAACGCTGATTCGTGGATATCGGATATTTCAAAGACGAAAAAACGTCAACAGTGCTTTGCAAAAACACTCGTATCAAATATAGAATGTAATAACGTTTTATATTGAACTTTATATTTATTCTACTAGGGCACTAATAGTCTAAGCTGCTGAAGAGCCCCTCAAAATAATGACAAAGACAATACATGAATAGCATGTGTAACATGTAGCAACACAGTCATATTTATACCGCGTTAGCTAAGGTAATAAAAAGTTAGCGGTACTGGCCATTAGACTTATAATTCGATGAGATTAGTGTTTATTTCTTTGAACTACCGTATTTTCGGTAAGCTGAATAGTTGGCAGTGCTTTCACAATAGCTTTTTATATTCTCTCTTTGTGCAGCTCTTTGCATTCTTTTATACTCTCTCTGTGATTGATATTTATAACGCAATAAAAATTAATGTATTTATTATATATATATACATATATGTATATGTTTTATTGTTATAATATTTGCTCAAATAAATATCGTGCATGAGTTTGTTAGAGCACACATTGGTGCTTGCAAAATTTTATTGTAGCTCCATTTTAAGCTACAACGCCCTGGGGTAATGTACGTTATGGTGAAATTGGATATAAATATCAAATATTCAGACTGGCGAAAAACGGTCGTTACTTTTATACGTTGAAAATTTTACCAAACGTCTGCAACCAACCGATCTCGTTTCCAAATAAATCCGATAATATTACGACATTAAAAACAACCTTTCTACAAGCATATTTACGGTTCAACGATATCGTTTTAAAACGAATTTTTATCATTCTTATATTTAAAAGATGTATTTTATATTGTCATGCATATGGCGTGTCGATTCCGATCTAGGCTACATTTAAATCATTTGTGTCACTTTTCCCATATATTTTATTAGCCGCGTAAACACTTCGTTTTGTTCTAAATTTATATTGGAGCAAAATTCATAAACACAAAATTAATTTGCGTATGATAGAATCAAGTATTTCAAAAATATATGTCTTTCTTTCCCAGTTGTTTAGATATTCTTTGTGGAGGATTCTTAATAATTTAATGTGATAATTTAGCTGGCTAGATAAGGAGTTCCACTTAATTTTATTTCTGAAACAATAACAAAGGCACTATAAATCATTGCCGACGCTTTCAGTTTAGTTGTGCGTCACGCTGTCTGAGTTTAACATTGAAATGTCTGGAAGCTCTGACGAAGTGTTGTAAAAGGGTCGGCAACCTCGGGTTTTCGCATCTAGTCATCAAAGGCTTTCACATGCGCTGGTTGATACCTATCGCACGTGCGGACAAAAACGTATAAAAGGTGCCGCTGATAGTCCAACTAGATGCCCAGAAAAAGAATAAAGCGCAGGATTTCCGAGTTGCTTTTTATCGTACACTTCTTCTATGCGTCCGTGTACATAGAGAGGACAGAAGAGTAAAAATATCCACCAGTATAAAGTCACTTTTTGTTGTAGTAAAAAAAGAAATAGGGCCCTTTTGTATATTCGCTAAAATTGAGTGCTCTTCATGAGATGTTTCGCATAATCAGCATGCGTCTGCGTTACTTCGTAATACTTTTATTTGAATTGAACTGATACACTCCGTAATGTCATTGCTACCATTTTTTATATTAAATGTGTTCATGGAAACTCAGCCGAAGAGATTTCTTTAAAAAATCCAAATTGCTACTTTTTTATACGTTTTATAAGAGAAAGTATTTCGAAAGAATCCTGATTAATCAAACTCCTAAAGCTATGATTTGTCAGAGTTACACAGCTATGATATTGTACATCATGGAGTTACATTTTCGTTTCTCAAACTTGCAAATGTTATTGTTAATATTTGTTGAATAGAATATACATACATGATGCTCACTTATCTATGACTAAACAATAAGTTATCGTTTAAGTTTAAAGCACAAGAAGTCTTATATTATTGATTTTATCTAAATAACATAAAAGAGCTAATAATTATTTTTCCATGAAATATTAATTATATTACTATAACAGTATCGAAAATAAACAAATAATAAATATTAATAGTTTTCTGTCCATATAAACATACATTTGGTAGTTTTCGTTGTGCTTTGTCTTTGTTTACTTATTATGTTTTTTATGTTTTATTTTTCGTTCTTTGTGTGTTATATCTATTTTATAAGCCTTTCATATTGCTTCCATAGATAAAATCTAACTAAATCTTGAGAACGGAAGAAAATGTGATAAGGAATAAATACGAACTATAACTGTAAATACCGTTTGACAGATGCTAAAAAATTACGGTCATTATTGTCACCAACCAAATAAAAGCACTTGAAATGGTGTCAATTATTTCTTAGATTGCAGCACACTTATTTAGCACCAACCAAATTAATAACTTTAGTGAAATGTATAAATATCGTTACTTTAACAAAAAAAAAAACATTAAATATATTTTTAATCAAAAAAATAAATTTGCATAAAAATTCTAATCAAAAGTTTCCAGTTGCAATTTCGTTTGACTACATTTTAATTTATATCCAGAAAACTGCACAGAATTGTATGTAGTAGTAATATGAATTTTTACTGACAGATATTATGATCGATTTTCAATGTATGTGACAATTTGAAATTCTACCAGCTACCTTATATTTTTAATCAACAAATTACAAAACCCAAGAACTATTTCATTTTATTTGAACAGGAAATACGCAATAAAAGCAACACATTAAATGGTCTAGAATAAAAGAAAACAAGAATTACGACGTAATAAAGCTACACATTAAAGCATGAAATATGCTTGAGCGTAAATCAAGATTAGCGAGATCTATACACCATATGTGTGATATCAAAAATGTATTCCTGGCTTCTCAGGATGTGAATACTACCACAGCACACTGAAAGGATATTGTGTGTCGTATGAATTCCATGAAAGGTAAAACTGTCTTTTCTCGTGCGAAAACGAGGAGTCGCGTAATGGTGGAATTGCCGCCCGGGCGCAATAAAACTTGATTAAACGTGTTTGTCCTTGGTGCAAAGAGATGGATAGGGTATTATGGCGTAGGCAGAAATGGTTTGCAAAGGGTGCAAAGATCAGGAAGTGTTTGGCCGTGCGTGGCTATAACTTCACAATCGGGAACACGTTGAAAATGAAGATGCTTCTCAGTTGACGGGATATACCCTTTATAAAATACGCTAGCTATAAATATTTATTTTGCTGTACTTTTAGATACAACAAAAATAAAATATATTGGTGTTCTGTTTATACGACATTTGTAAATGTATTGCTAGTACAAATCTGTAAGTAGCATACTTACACATTGATATATAAATTAATTCGGAAAAATTATTTATTTATTTTTATTTTTAATGAATGTGTAAACAACAAAGAGGCAAATTCATAAAATATTTAAGGAGCTTTTAAGAAGATATTTCACAAATAAGCGTACATTTACAAATAAAATAAGTTATTAAAAAGATATTTACTCCTATGGGTTAGTTTAGCACATGCTGTAATCGGTAGTCACTGTCAGGCATGTTGTTTAGTCCAAGAAAGTATAGGGAATAAAATTGATCTAATCTTTAACTCAAATATATCTTACTAAAACGAGAGATTAAAATTAAAATTCAATGGGCAAAGTGAAGACACATCTTCTATGAGTGAGACAACTAGGAAAAATTTAAACGTATGGTTAATATTTGCAATTTTATTTAAACAGATTTTAGTATTAAAATAATAACTCTTCAACGTTTTTTAAGAACAATGTATTGAACTTATTTCAGAGTTAACACTGAGACTGATGTCCAGATTCTTTATTCAAACATACAAACGACTATTAAATATAAACTTTTAATACAATATAAACTGAAGCACAAGAGTAATATAGCAGTTTCTCACGAACTTTTAATTAATAAAAAAAATACTACTGGTTCGTAAAAGGAAACGAATGCCATCGTTTTATGTAAATATCATTTTTAAGTCTCGTGAGGAATCAACTTTAATATTAATATAAGCAATTAGCAATATTTATTTTATATCGCTCACATAGTCTTGATTGCTCATTAATTTAAAGATATTCTATCTACACGCACCTAAAAATTTTGAAATGTAAACGGTACAATTCGGCAACGAATTAATATAATTTGAATTGGATATTACATAAATATAGATCGCATTAGATTCTATGGATATTAACTGTGGTTTGTTTTAAACGCAGGCCTTCGTATATTGTATGTGCTAAAAATATTATTTGTGATAAATAATTAACCAAAAAGGTTCTTTGTGTAAAATTTATTTCATAATTTGATTATTGCAAACATTGTAGGAAAACGGAAGTGGCCAAAAGGCGTGTCCAGTTTTAATATGTCCGTTTTCTACACCGATTAGCTCGCAATTTGTGTTTATATTTCGGGTTGTTCTGCTTCCTGTCTGACATGGCGTGACCAAACAAAATGTCACGGGTTCAAATAAAAAATTAATCGCAGATGATAGAATGTAAACGTGCTATTATGAATTGTAGATTCAAGACAAAAAATGATGGTTACTTAACATGCAATGCAAAAATTATTATTCATAGCAATAAAAAAATAATTCTAATTATTTATGTAAACAGAAGGGCATATTATTCTTTGTTCTTTCATTACAACAGCGCTTCTTTGCTTTTGAGAAATGTTGGAAATCGATTATTTTCTCTTATACATATAACTGAAAAATAAACTTTGACATTAACATTTTATTTTTAGATATGTTTTTGTTTCAAAAGCTTATGTTATATTTGTGTGAGCGTGTTATTGTTGAAGTAAATTCTAATGGTGTCGCGAAGGTGTGCATAATTCTCTCAAAAGAACAAAAATTAATTAAATTTAAGATAAAAATATTTAACGAAACAACTTTATATATGAGGAACACAAATACATTTTAGAACTTTCATGTCGACAGCTTCTTTGTGCTTTGCCAATATTTCATAATCAAATGTTTTTGAGTTCAATTAATTAGTAAACATATTTAACTAGAACAAAGTAACAGTAATCTGTTTAGATGCTTCCGAAGACGAGAGGACACAGTGCGACTATTGAAGTAGTTTTAATGGGAAGAGTTTGGGCTCAAGCAGCACTTTCTTGGCACGGCTGAATGATGGGCAACCACTCGGCTCGGCTTGGCGAGGGTTCTCGGTAGCAACGCAAATAAAAATATAGCACATCCACCATAATTTACCTCCCAGACTAAAAGAGAAATGTTGTCATTAGAATATACGTTTTGTCTTACCCATAACACTCTCCCAAATAAAATAAAAGGGATTTCTCGTTTTTTCAAATTTATTCAGACAATATTATATTCCAGTCTGCGACGTGAATTTTCCCAAATAAGAGTAGCATTTTATTTCATTTTTAAGTAAGAAGATGTGTTTCTTTCTACATATATACATAATATAAGAACTACAAAGTAAAAACATATAATGTAACACGTTTTTATTATTGAGTTTAACATTTGCAAGCTATGACTAAGCTTTAAATATAAATTTATTAACATTGGCGATGCTATAACATTCATCCCTTATTTTGGATTATCAATTCATTTAATACTAGATATTGTTTGATGTTTACTTGTAGTCATCATATATGAAAAGATATGTTTAATTGACAAACAATGTATTACGTGGTTTTAAAGTTAATCAAAGTATCTTGTGGAACATACGAGGTTTTCTATTTCTATGCTAATACCTAATATTGATTCAATGGAACACCAACGTATTGGTATATAAATTGATTTATTTGAATTGATTATATGTGTTTACGTATATGATATTTGGAATATTTGAAATTTCGATAACTCTTAGATATTCTGATGAATCTATTTTCAATTCTTATTTCTACTTTCCCATATAGAATTAATATTTTATAATTTTATTAGTCAATACAATACTACATAATAATTTAAATAAAATTCATACGCGCAGAATGAGTTACGTATGTCCATTTCTGTATACAGAAATTGTGTAAATATTTTTCAATTTTTTGTTTGTGAACCGATTTAAAAATTTGTAATTTGTTTCACGAAACTCTTTGATGCAAAAATTAACGCTTGGCTTAAAACGGAAACCAAAAATTTGTGTTCGTTGGGTATCACAGAGTGAACGTTATATAATATGTAAATATGTTAAGCTTTACGTGATGTAAACGTTTAATTTGTGTATAAATATTATTATTTACGTAGGAAAATATTATTTGTCTCCTTATTCGCACAGGTTTCGTTTTTTGATTAAACTATATGTTATAGGTGTATTTATAATATTTTATGAAGTTTCCACACACACACACACACTCACATACAAACCCACATACACACACACACACTTTCCCACATATACACACTGCCCCACACACACACACACACACGCGCACACCCACAAACAAACACACACACAAACGCGCGCACACCCACAAACAAACAAACAAACAAACACACACACACACACACACACACGTCTAAAATGTCAGTATCTCCAAAATTAGAACATTGACGAGATATCCATTGGAGATAGTATGTTCGCATTGATAAATAAATAATGAATTGAACAGATTTCATCAAAACTTAATTTAAAAATTAAATAAAAAATAGCTTATCTATAATAATCTGACACGGCACACAATTAATACCATGGGCGTATTTTGTTATTGGCATATTCAGAGCGTAATATTTGAGTATGAGAATTGCACCGGTATTCATCGATTCTATTTCCGCTATTACGTCACTTCCACTCTTCCACCTTGTATAACGCTGTATAACCTATATCTCTCTCGCAAACCGAATCTGCCAACTCATTGCAATTACGAATAGTTAATAACACAGCCACATTAGTCGGAGAACAGGCCAATATGCAACACCTTCACTATTATAATTATGCAGCCAAAATATTACTTGTAAACATTTATTTATTTTCGATTGTCCAATTGAATAATTTGATGGTGTCTTCGGGTATACTATTACGCTAACATAGTTTGGAGAATTGGAAGTTAGTCTATTAAGTACTGATCAAATTTGCTCTTCTTTGAAGCTCGGCTAATAATTAACATGATATCCAAGAGTGCTTTTTCTCTCAATTTTCCTTTCTAAACTTGTTCGTTTATGAGAAAGTAAATTGACTCTTGATAAGCTACTTAAACGAAACCATATCCAACCAGCACTTTGCTTAGGAATATGAAATACACAGATAAAAATTAGGGTAACTTTACGTTACTGTTAAAGTAAAGTTATATTTAATCCTCATCTTATTATATTATATTAAATTATAATAATATTAACGAATACCAGTGTTTAGTTAGAAAATCATTACATCAGCTGCTTAGTAGATAGATGCTTGATAATTATTTGCTTTACAACTAGTGGACGTAATTTTTCCGATTATAATATATTCTGATCGTTGACTTTTGTATTTTTGTAGTTTATTTAATAATATAACGACTAATGTCGCTTGGCAGTTGATTTGATTACGATATTTTAACAAATAAGGTTTTAATTTTATTTCGCAATCTTTCGAGCAACCAAAAAATATAACCAATTCTATAATTTGATTGTACTTAATATCACACTTTATCTAAATATAGAATTAGCTTTTATTATTATTATTTATTTACAAAATTATGTAAAAGAAAAGACCTGTAGAAAACGTATATCCAGTTTTTATAGTGGAAGTAATAAGAAGAAAGTTTTATTATAACCAAATGAAATTCATTGATGTTACGTACTTTTCCAAATTATCCAAGTATTTTGTATAATTTTTATACATAAACTTCTATTCATATGAGTCATAATACGCGTTCTCTCATCCTATACTATTTCAATTCGTTTATTCAATGAAAACGAATCCAATTCATTCTCAAATCAGTCGTGACGCTTGTAAGAAAAAGTTTTAGAAATAAAATGATTTTTTCCACTCAAATGAACCAAATAAAACTCTATCTATATGGACCATGCATTTGTCGTTCATTTTCGTATATACGAGGACAATATGGATTCGTTTGCTTTTAACGCTACAAGAACTCCAGACTTTTTCATCAAAATTGGCTATTGTATATCTACATCAACTCTGATACCACATTATTTCTGATTGCCAATGACAATTGTTATTACTTAAAGTTATTGGGGAACACATGAACACATTTTATAAAAATAATAGATGTTCAAAATTGTATGCGTCAAGTATTAATAAGACATAATATTCCGTAGAAACAGTAAAATGTCCAAAATTTGCGAAAAACCCATTTTGCGCGCCAATGTCTAGAGCTTTTCATATTAGAGTTAAAAATAAACAAAAATGACTGCAATAATTGCTTAAAGGGATTTTTCAACAATCCTACGAATTTGGTATATATATAATCAAGATGACATTATTTATGTAATTTCAATGTTTATGTATTATTTATATTATAACAAACGAAAACTATATTAAACATTATTTGTGATATATAAATTAATATTTGGACAGAATGTAATCAACAGCATTTTTAGTCAATTATTCCACGTAAATAGTACTAATTTTACAGTAAAATAGCAAATATCAGCCATTCGTTTTAATTTCATTAGTTGTTTCCTTCTCATAGATGCTTATATGTAATAATGTCGCTCTCCTTGCTTAGTTCTTTGATCAATTCAGCAATGCAGAATAGCGCGCAAACTTTATGTTTAATTTTTACTTAGTCAACCAGTTAATTTCGTTGAAGAAGATGATAGAACCTATTTACTCCATTGCGTTCCTTGACTGAGCAATATAGCAACATTCTTATCACTAAATCATAACATTTTAATAACTAATGTGTTTTGTGAATGTATACATTATTTCTGGAAGTAATTTTCTTTTCTATGAGGTAGATTCTTCTTTGCCCAATATTCTTGTCGTTATATAAATACAATGTTTGTTGATTGTATATATGTATGCATTAATCAACGTAGTCAATATAGTCTACCCGTTGATATGATTTTGTGATGATAATAGAATAAAAAATACAAAAGAAAAATCTATATTGGTATACGGGGCCTGATAATATTTATCTCTGCACATACTGGCGTCGATTATGAATAGGTATTGTAGTTGAACTTTTTTAAACTGTGTGTTTCACTTTAAGAATAAACAAAGCGAATTGTTTGAACAATTTAGGTCAGTAATCTATTGAACTACCTATCAACACTAAAATATTAGTTTATTGTGCACTAATATTTTTATTTAATAAAACGCAAATATTATATAGACAATTTGAATAAAATATCAAATAAAGTATATATCTCGGGCGTGAGGAAACATTACATACTTTGCACTAGTTTGTATACAATTTATAAAACTATTATAGCTTTAATGTTAGTTCTATAAAATGTTGAGCAAACAAATCGACTTCAGGCGAGCAATAAACTGTTATATTAACTTCGTCTGGCACATGCTTCAAATTCTCAATATCTTCCGACGACCAGTATATAGGTTTCAGTATGCCAAGTAAAGAGGCTGCAACTGCAAATGATAGTCAATATCGTACAGCAGATAAATTGAATACCGGTAAATAATAAATCGATATATTAGTCCTATCCAGAACACAACTAAAATACTCAGTATCTTACGAGCAATAAACTGGTGCATTTGCTCAATTTAGCACATGTCTCTAGTTCTTAGCAACTTTCGAGATCCATTGTATAAGTGCAACCATAATAAGTAGCGAGACTTTAACTGCGAATGATATTGAAATTCATTTTCAAGTTGCCAGTATCTTACGACGTCGGTCTGTATAGTTTAAACTATAACACTTAAGGAGGCTGTACTAAATTGTTGAGAAAACGATTCAACTTCCGACAAACAATAAATATCAGCACACGTCCTACGACGACCAGTGTGTAAATTCAACCATAATAAGCTGTAACTGCAAATGGCATACTAAATCGTTGCGCAAACGAATCAATTACCGGCGAGTATTAAACTGCTATATTAACTCTACCTAGTGTACGTCACAAGCTCTTAGATCTTACAACGACCTGTTTTGGTTCAGCTCTAATTCTTAGAGAAGTTGCAACTGCAACTGATAAACTAAATCGTTGAGCGAACTAATTAACTTTCGGCGATAAATAAACTGGTAAATTAATTCTGCCTAGCATACGTTCATAATATTTTATAACGGCTGGTTTATTAGTTAAAGGCTAAACCATAGCACGCTTTAACTACAAATGATATACTTCTGTTTGCATAATTATTAAAACTATAAAAAGAAAACAATTTTGTTACAAGGTTTAATGTCATTGTGTGTAAATGTTACACGTGTTGAACAACCGGAAGAGTTATGGTAATTAACACTACACATACATCATGTCAGGAAATACCGCCCTTTATATTCCCATTACCTTCCTATTCCTCCAGTCTCCATCATGCTTTTCACTTGCTAACCCCTCACCTAGTTTTCTACGTGCAACCTTTCGTCAGCAGGGCACGATTGTCCATTTTAAACTGCCACATTGTCCTATTTAGGTTGAGAATATGAATTAGTAAAAGACATATTTTTATATCGCGTAATTAAAGCACACTTTTATACAGTTTACTAAACATGTTTTTACTTATTTATAAAAGTAGAGTAAATAAAAAGAGAAACCTATTTTTCTCATTCTCTCTTTCGTTTCTTACTTTATATGGCATTCTTGAGACCAGGTTCCCTACATTTTTTCCATCCTTATATCACGTCAACGCGTTTTTACAATTTACGTATTCTGTAGTTCCTTCAGTTGAATTGGACATCGACTTATACCTCTTTAACCTGTATTGAAAGTGCTGAAGAAGTGAATTTTTTAAAGTGGCCGGGGAACTAGATTTGGAATATAAAGAATCCCAACCACCAATTTATAAAACGTTTTCCAAAGCATTTTACGATAAATCATGGTTTGGAATATTAGTACTTATATCTTCAGAAGTAATAAATTTTTCAAACAGTCAAACAATTTGAAGGATTTGCAACAAAACTTATTTTTTGTTGGACCATTCTAGCAAGTATATGAAGCGTTGATTTTAAATTAGTTTTATTTGAATATTTTTCACTTAGAGCGTTCATATACACACGCACATAAATGTCAAGTTTATGAGTGTCATTTATAATAATTTACATAATACGAATTAGGTATTATTATTTAAGCTTTCACTGAAAATTAGTAAAATTACCTTAACAAACATTTAAATAATATAGTAAGTGTAATAAATTATAAGTGCAAAAGTTATATAAATTTTAAATATATATGAGATACAAAATCGTAATGAAAGCAGCTTTAGGTACTAAGCTTAGTAGAACGCGAGTGAAACCATCCATGATATTTACAGAAAATGACGTCATGTCCCAAAGTTTATAATTATTATACAGATTAAAGTACATGTTATGGTAAGTGGTCTGTAAAATTACATGTTAATTACACGTGTATAATTTATATAGATAAAACAGAGTACTTACTAAAAATCAAGCTTACGAATTATTTTCTGTTTTTACAAAATGTTTTAGTTTGTTTACTCGTTAACGTTGTTTTACTGGTGACCCAAATATGTCAGCAATTTGTTTGTCAGTATTACATTTCATCTAGTGTCTTTGTTTCTGTACACATTAGTTTCGCAACCGCAAGAGTAGCATACAAAAAATCATACGTTAATCTGAAATAAATTATTATTTTGCAGAATTAAAATATAGGTTCTCTTTGTAATATATTTGACGAAATGTATAAAATCGTTAAATTTCATCGCCAAACTCTTATTGTTGGACGTTTTGGTTCCCTGTTCTATCATAATTATAGATTGTTATCACGTAAAAAGATTCCTGGCTTTCTGCAGTTTAGAAATGAACATTTTGTATACTGGGTTTTTATTATTAGTATCCATTATCGTAAGATAAAAATTATTGACGTATTTTTGACTGCCTAGCAAGAATAAGTAAATGTACATACAAACAAACAGCAGTAGAAATGCATTTACATATTACATTACATCATCACAAAAGAATGCAATTTGAATATAATATACTACTCTATGATGACTTTGTTAATATTTTCCTGAATGGCCAATGGTAAGCTGGAAACATTAGTGCTTGTAAGATGATATATCATGTACAATAGCGAAAAAACAGATCTGTAGAGCTCCTTTCAAACGAAAACCCAGTGCAAAAACTTTAGCAGGAAGCGTACAAAAACTCTTCATGACAGAGAACCTTTTTACCTGAATAATTTACTACTTGAGTTAGAGAATATATGACACATAGTCAACACTTACAGTGCCCATTTCTGTAATAACATATTCCGAATGAAAAGGAAAATGTAACTAAAATATATAAGTAATTCATCATCCGTTTATACATAATTTATTCTGAGAAAAATTCAATTTAACCAGTAGTATTAAAACTAAAACTTCGAATGAAACTTTGATGGCATTCCGGTTTTAGAACATTAATAATAGATAAACGTATTTGCTGCTCGTGAGAAATAATCTAATGCAATTTGTGGGACACCAAGCCACTTGACATTACGTCCCGGATTACAACAAACGTGTATTAAGTTCTCATTACGTGAGATAATGCCCTAGTAGTTTATCTTGCGATGCAGAAGCAGCTCTTAGCGATGTTACTGTAGCGTGAAGGTGATCTCGTGGAAAGGGTATTTGTTTGGACAAGATAAACTTGCGTTAAGATATCAGCAAACTAAATTGGTAAATTATCGAAAAATGAGAATGTATATTTTGTCCAAAATAACAATAAGGACGATAGGGAAGCTCATGTAAAATATAAATATAATTATTTACATTTTGAAAAAGTTATGAATGCTGCATTTATTCCTTGACTTTATTTGTTATAATTTAATACAATTACTGAGCATGAAAACAACAAACTATTATTATTAAAACATACTGTAAGATATTTAATTCTTCAAATTTTGACCACTTTTTTGGTAATTAAGATTTATTTTGAAATATTAAAAAATATAGCATACTTATAATAAATTTTTGGCCAAAAAATATTAACTGCACCTCCGGAATACTCTTCAAGCAAAATACATAGAAAAGTTTAAATTAAGTAATGTTAAAATAACAACGAAAATGATAATTTAATATTGATGATTAAAAAATAAAATAGAAGATTGCAAATTGTTGCCATTGTTTTATATCTTGACACTCATGGATATCAAACTATGTATATATACGTAGAAGTATGTTTCTCGCATTATTTATTTTCTTAAAGTAATTTTTATGTAATAAATTAAATGGTAGACGTCACTGGTCATGTTTGACTGGTTGAAAATATCATATGTTTACACTTTATAATGAAATAGATGGTTTGAACAAGTCTCAACAAAGAAATATGTAAATATGTATGTATATGTATGTTTCAATTTTCAATGTAGTGCTAGTAATAGTGTGTACCTGTAGTTTAACTGACGCGTTTGTGTATGTGTACTACAATTTATACGTGATATACTTAATAAATATGTAATATATTTATTTCATTTATGTGTATGTATGTATATAAATATTCAAATATTGCTCTTTAAGAAATAAGCTACTTAATTCTGGAGTTCTACATTTAATTAGAATGTATATATTTATTCGCGTCCGACCCCCGGGTACATTTGCAAAGCGGGCGATTTTGCAATTTTAATATATTGAAAATCTCGAAAATGTTGTGTTTGTGAAACGATTGAACTCTGATTTAAGAATATGGATAAACAGTGAAAAACCGTGTTTAAATATTTATTTAAAAATTAAGATTCTTCACAAAAATAGATTATTTTATAAATCTACGAAAATACTGTCACTGATGTAGTGATTAAATAATATGTAAAACTCGGATTAAACAATGTGCCGATATAGTGAAACTAACGGTTAAATAATTATTTATTCGTTTATAAACTATAGTTCTTCGTAAAGTTCCTCCAATCATAGATGACACAGGATACATTTGCACTGTGAGTTAAATTTTGAAGTACTCTCGTTCTTTTTATATATGTATGTTGTTCTATTGCTAAATTTGAAGATATAGAATGTAAAACATATTCGCATACTTGCATATATGTTGTTACAACCTATAAAAGAAAAAAAGTATCACTATTATCGCTATTATTTTTTCTATTCTTTAGATAGTAAACTGTTTTTAAATAAGCGTTGATTTAGAAAGGATTAAAATCTGAGAATTATAAGTTAAAAGATAAATCTTATCTCGCATAATTAGTACACTTATGAAGAATATATCAAACTTATTATAATCTAATGTTAAGTTTTTTAACCACTTTGCTGGTGGGATTATAACTACGAAAACTCTGGCCAAGGTATGTACATGGAATGTAAATTTGAATTAAGAGAAATTATTTTATTATTTAAGTACGAGTAGATTATTTGCATAATATTATGGCAACCCTCTATTACCGTACCCCTGTTCTATATAAATTATACCCTTTACATTGGTAACTTAGTTGTTATGGTATAGTAATAGATCTTGGATCCAAATATAGACG
This sequence comes from Nebria ingens riversi, assembly GCA_018344505.1. Taxonomy (NCBI): domain Eukaryota; kingdom Metazoa; phylum Arthropoda; class Insecta; order Coleoptera; family Carabidae; genus Nebria; species Nebria ingens. The sequence continues at coordinate 50,593 of JADQWA010000588.1, read as the reverse complement.
CAACTGTGAACATTCAATTCATCTTTTATACGTATTGGCCTTATAAGCTCAATACCCCCGCTGACTACGATATTCTAACACGAAATTGTCTTATTGCTAAGTAAATATGTTTCTATAGGAACACTATCAATTTGTTGACAGATTTGATAAGTCCCTTTCTTAGTGCGAAGTTGATTTTCTGATGCGATTGTATATATTAGTATATTCCACCATCTACGATGATGTAAAAATGTTGAAGCTTTCATAAGCTATTTTTGCTTTCTTTGTTATGAATTCTCTTGTAACATCTTTCAGACAGAGGTCTTTTATTATTGTGTTTGTGTTAACAGTATATTTTCAAACTTGCGAACATTATAGGATTATTAGTAAATAGTTATAATAAATGTATATAAGAAACAAACGATAATTAAACATATGTTTATATACATATGTTGGACCACAAAACATGAACTTGTTAATAAGATTGTAGATTTTAAACAAACCGAATTTGATCTATAATTGCATCAAATTTCATTTAGCTGAGAGTTGAAAATTTATATCTTCTTAACGCTCTAATAAACGATTAATTTGTACAAAAAATTGACAACTTAAGTTTTAACAGCTTAAGTCAGATAATTAGGAAATTCCTCCCTAAAATATCGAATTTCACATAAATTTGTGTATTATTGTCAAAGCTTTGGCAAACAAGATATGGATAAAATTAAAGATATTCTATAACTGTATTACTAACATTAGCAATCATTAAAAATGTAACGATCAGCAGCTGTCGCTAACACTGTCGACAACAGTTGTTATTTGCTTCGAATTTGGGGACAGGTGACAGTTAATATACCGTCGTTTCAAAATAAACACTTGCCAACATTATATTACGAGAAAATGTAAGCTCAAATTTACAATTTGGTGCAGGCAAGTCTGACAAACCTGCTCCTGTCATTCATAAAATTATATTTAATTCATACTCCTAAGCTCCTAACATGTTTGAATATTTGGATAATGAATTGAAATATTGACGATATTCCTATTTTATATAGCAATATTGTGATTGTTAAAAAATATCTGTTATGCAATATGATATGTGATACCAATAATCTGGGCGGATACAACTCTGGGTCGCGTGCGCCACGTAGTCGTCTAATCCCCGCATAGCGTAGCTCGCTCGACCGCCAATGGATCAATGGCAGCGAGCGGGGTAATTTTAGTACACAAACAAGCACTATGGCACGAGAGAACTGATATCCTACGCCTGTCTGTTCAGTACAGCTCAGTTGGTATTCTTTATATGTCCGAATCGATTTTGGGATTTTAAATAATTGAAATTGCGACCCCTCTCGATATGTCAACCGATTACCAATTTTTGTTGCAAAATATACGCTATCTATATGCTCTTCTAAACTTATTACTTATACATTTTATTCACGAATACAAATAATATATGTACACCTTCGAACATAAGTCTTGTCCCTTTATAGCCACCTATAGTCTCGCAGCCAGCATTGCATGATTTTAATGCAAGTTATGCAGCACGTACAAAGTCAGTTAAATTACGTAGGTGAATCCAAATCATTCGCTTATTATGGTAGGGTGGACCACTCTACCATAATAAGCGAATGATATGGATTCACCTACGCAATTTAACTGATTTTGTACGTGCTGAATAACTTGCATTAAAATCATGCAATGCTGGTTGCGAGGCTTTAGGTGGCTATAAACGGACAAGACTTATGTTCGAAGATGTATCTATATTAAAGTATTTTTCGGTGAAATTTCAATATTAATATTATTGAAATACTTATATAAAATTATACAGCTATAAGCAATACAATGTTTAATAATTAAATTTCTCGCTAAATTTTGTTAATACATGAGCGAATGCTAAATTGGTGTAAATTATCGTTTAGATTTACAATTCATGTAATCGAAATCTATTAGAAGAAAGGTATGAAGTTAGAATAACTTTCTTTATAATTTACACCCGAATAATCTATAAACACTGCACAATTGTTTCATGCTGTCTGTGACCTGTGACTGCTTGTGTCGTTCACCTAAGTTGTCACAGCTGGCGTGGACAGTTCTTGTGCGGCGTAAACGCTGCCTCATTTATGTTTAATGGGTTGTGGTCCTTTGAGCAAACGTTTCACTTCTGTCGCCATTTGCAACACTGAAAGATGATGGTCCTATTTGCGTACCCTGTAGTACCTTGTGCTTCTGGTCAGATACAGAACCGTCTGTAGGGACATCAAATACGCAAATTATTTGCGCGGTTTGGAACAGACCCTTATTTTACTTGCTTGTTACCCAACTATTTCGCCTTCAAGATATGTCAAGTAGTAGATGTTTGTGGTCTGACAAAATTTAGGATTCTATTAATTATGTATACATAGAATATTTTCCGTAAATAGTTATTAATTTAAGTTAATTACATTTATGGGGCAACTTATATAGATAGTTAAAGGTCATAAAGGACAAATAATAGTCCAGGATTTATTTTTGAAATTAAAATAGCAAATCATTGATTTTATTAAATTATGCGACAAAGTAGACAAAAATGTTTATTATTTTAAACAAACTAAATCTGATTAGATGATTAGTTGAAATGTATTATTTAATATAATTAAAAAAACAAGTTGAAGCGTTTTTAGCATTTTTAGAAACATTGTTAAAATTTATATTGCGGTTCAAGGATGTCTATATTTAATAGTATTAATAAGATAAAGGTAAATGCAGGTATGATTGTAATACATAATTAAAAAATTTACTTTCATACATTATTGTAATTTTCCCATTTGGAAAGACATTTCATAATAATTGATTTCCGAAGTATCACAAGTAAATAATTATCACATTATACTTCTATAGTAAACATTGATTTTTTAACAAAAATATATAAATCCAACTCTGCACGAGGCGAACTCTATTGATTTTCCTCCATCCGATTGAACACCAAATTGATCACCTGTGACAGATGTCGTATGAAAATTTCGATTTGCACTGACTTCTCAATATTTAAAACTAAAGAACACAAATAAAAAGACAATTTGTGCTCGTGTATGCAATGTAACTCCAAAACTCGACAACCTAGAACACTCAAATTTAGTACTAAAGGATCCATTTAAAAATATGTATTTCCTTTCTGTTTGGAAACTAAAATTTAGGATATTTTATTTGTGCTGCCGTCTAATAACTGTGCTTGAAACTATAATACTGCGCTTGCGCAGAGTATGTTTTTATAATCTACATATTTTATATGTGTTAGTACAATTTGCTCCATAAACACAAACAATTATTCAAATATTAAATTTGCCTACAATATGAAATATCAGTAGTACCAATTATTTTAATAAGCGCAATAAACTACAATATTACGAGTTTAAATCTTGCGATGCTGAAAAGTGTTGAAGGATAAGTAAAATTCTAAAGTAAACCGATATCCGATTAATAATTAATAATTACTCGTTGCTCGAAGCGATAAATGATGAAGTTTGAAGAAGAGTGGAGGTTCGTTGTTGTGTTCTTTGTAACTGATGGCTGGCAGAGGTTGGGGTAGATGAAGAAGGTGGCTCACTCGGATCTTCAAAGCAGTACTTAACGCTGTTTCTATACGACCGTTCACAAGAGGTTGCGCTTGTAAAATACGCTAAATGAGAGCTCGTAAATTTGAAAACGTTTGTATGTTCAACGGTTGTTGACTGCTTCTCTCGAAAACCCCTTCGCTCAATACTTTGACTTGTTCCACCTACCCTACTTTTTTCCCCGCTTTAAAATTTCTCTGGATCACAACTTTACTTTTATCTAATCTGATTGGTTCGCGTTTCATCTACTTACAATAATATTCGTATATGGAAATTTGATAAAAAGTTTTACATTGTGATCATAGATACTATTAACTACTTAAATGAAAAACGAAATACCCTTTAATTCGATTTCAATTTGAAGTCGAAATTCATTAACTTTAAAAATGGAAAATCGATGCAGCACTTGAACTTGTTTCCTAGAGCGCTATCCAATCAATTGTAATCTAGATCTGAAAAGGATTGTGATAGTAAAGTCTGTCCCACGATTTTCTTACAGCTTAAAAGATACGCGATATAATATTGGTTTTATATTTATAATAAACAATAGACAAAATATCAAATTCTTTAGTATCAGTTATTGAAATTTGATTAAAAGTTGAAGATGCTATTATATAAATAATGATTATCTAAATAAATGTTTATAACATTATTTCATAGTTTGCGGTATGCACTGTTTTTTTCGAATACTTATATATGCGCCTTTTTATAGAGTAGTGCATCTTGAAATAAAATAGATTTACTGTGGTAGATTAGCAAACTTAATGGTAAAAAAAACACACATTTTAAAGCATGCATAAATAAAGTGATGTGCGTCTCTGAAGAGCAGAGAGGCATCAGGCGTCATACAATTTGCCAAGCGACGCAAAAAGAGGTAAACTTTTCAAAACTGCTGAAAATTTAATGTTTCTAGGCCAAGTTCGCGAGTTGGTAACGGCCCCACGAGGCCCGGGGCTATCTGTGACCGTAAGACAACGAGATAGGAATGTAAAACGTGATACTCTTACATCCGAGAAACTGAGTGTATGTGTGTGTGTGTGTGTGTGTGTGTGTGTGTGTGTGTGTGTGTGTGTGTGTGTGTATTGTTAAAAAAGCCTGCCAGTAAAGTTTACATCGCCTATGCTTTCGGTTACATATATACGTGTTTTCACAAACTGAAATATTCACGTATAAAAAAGCAAAAAAAACAACACATTTTAAGTGCCTTACAGTGCGCCGGATTGACAAGAAAATATAAAATGTTATATTTCAGATTACGTAAGACAGTTGCTTTTTAGCTCGCCGTACGTAGTACCGAAGAGTTTAAGTGTTTGTCAGCATAATTAGTCTGTAACATTCTCGGATTCAAAAATTTCCTTAACAAAAAGTTCGTCATTTATCGCCCTGATGACGAAAATGTAAATATCTCAAATACTTGGTAACATGTTGTTCGCTCGCTCGGTCGCTAGTCGTAAGATCAACGATCCTCACCTGTTCTCCTCTGAAGATACTAAACCGATCTCAGCCAAATTTGGCACACATATTGTGTATGGGCCCAATTCCATCCGGTCGTAAATTAAATCCAATCAGAGCCGTACTTCAGGAGATATTGGGCCCGCAAAAAATTTTACACCTTTAAAAGCACTTAGAAAAATAATAGTTATACCAAAAAAATCTACGTAAATTTCCAAATTATTTGATGTATTTAAACATTTTTTAGATGCCGTAAAAAAATAATGAACATGATAATTTTTTAAAATAAATCAATTATAAAAATATTAGTTATACCAAAGAAATCTACGTAATATTACAATTTTTTTGATGTATTTAAAGTTTATTCCAGTTATAACTGAAAGCCGTAAAAAAATAAAGAAAATAATAATTTTGAAAATAAATAAAATCAATAAAAAAACAATTGAACTGTTTTTGTTTTTTTTTTCCAGCTTGCGCGATACTTTAAATAATGCATATGACAGTTGATATTTTAGATTGATTACTATATCGTTGTTGATTTGCTTGTTTTTTTCGATTATTTTAATTATAGTGCAATAATAGTTATTTATACAGAAATTCGACATGCCAAAGTTTAGGCAACTCTGAGCATTGGCGAAGCCAATGCTTGTTTATATACATATATAATACGTATATATATATATATGTAATTGTAATTTTCACTTGGACGCAAATGAATAATTTTTGCATCTGTTATGGACACACAACAAAAATTAACACGACGCCGTGTACCATTGGGCCCATACAAGCTTCCATTTCAAATTTAGTAGTGCAAACTCAATCCATTCATGGTAATTTTTCACAAGGTTTACAACAATCAACTTTTCATTATATACATGATTATTATTTCCGAGTAAATGGAATGAATTTTTGAAAATTTTCTTGTCACAATAAAATACCTAAACTGTTAATTTGTTAATTATCATAAAATATGCATAATTGTAATCTACGTATTTATAATTTCAGAAACGAAATTCCACAAATTGTTTTTAACCCAGCCTATTATTAGTAATTATTGTTTTTGACTTCCGTATTTTGTATTTAGATTTATTTCACAATTTGTTTATTTTTTTAAATTAGTATTTACAACTTCATTTGATAAATCAACTTAAGAGTTGTGGTTGGCTGCACGCAGCCAATTCAGTATCGTATTTAATGTAAATCCATTCCAATGAAACTATTAAAAAGTTAACCCATTCCGTTCGAATCGAGTTAATTTGGTCTGAAGCCGTTTCTCACTAGTTGGAAAAATGTTAGGATATAAATAAAGTTTATGTAGATCTTGAACATTTTAATTATGATTTCAATGCAAATTCCGCACATTGACGACGATTTTCAAATGTTTAAAGTTTATATAGTCCAATATTAATTTTTTCCTATAAACACAACTTTTTTAATCATAAATATTCTTACAAGCATTATTTGTAAATGCATCACGATATATGAGCTAAATTTCAAAATTATAATACATATATCACACTATATATCATCAACTAACATTTGAATCTCGCATTTGTTCTTGGTAACACAAAATCATTTACGCATAATATAATTTCGTAATACAATCGCGGTTATAGTCACAATAGAACATCGTTATATATTCTGGATGTTCAGATGAACGTACGAATTATATCAGCACGCATGCGCCGTCGTCCTACATAAGTCTTATAGGATAATGAATTATTGTGTTCGCGAAACGCAAAGGAATACGCTACATTTGCATACGAATAAACGGTTAACCGTGTACAAGTCGCTCAAGGTCGAATACATTTCAAATAGCTTTTCAAATTGTTCAGAATTCTGATTCATTCTATATGTTGAAACTTGGTGCCATAACGATAACTCGATGGATCAAAATATTTAGCAAGTTTAAGCTGTAGATAAATTCTTGATTGTTGGTTTATAATTCCGTTGTTTTTGTTTATATTATTGAGGATAAAACACATATTCAGAGATTTCGCAATAGATCTTATGCTTTTGGGAAACAATACGTTTTGTAGGAAAAACTTAAGTGTGTGGTTCTATTTATTTCATTCTTAAATTCATTTATTTTGTTTTGATTAAAATTTGAAAATGTGTTTTATAACCCTTAAAACGTATTTTCGAAACATAACAATAGAAATAATCGATACAGGAAAGTGTATTTTTTTTATATTTTCCTCAGGTTGTAATATGGTAGTTTTTCAATATTAGCTATACATTTCACAATAATAAACTTAATTACGAAAAATAGTAAATATATGTAAAGAACGGCTTTAAGGGGAAACCTCATTGAAATATGATTTCTGTTAAAGAAATCTAATTTAATGTGTTTAATATACAGCAATATCACCACGAATTGTTTTCTAATTGTGTATGGAATGTATATTCAGTATAAAAAAAAAAATATGGTTCCTATTCATATCTACGTTAATATAAAAGCGATTTGAAAATGAAAATTTGAGTAGAAGAGCAAAAAAAAAAACACTAAAACATTGTACAATATATATTTTAGTTAATAAAACACCCCTACGGCACGCTTATAATTTACATTACAGAATATGGGAGGTATATTTCTCAAACAACTGGTTCGCAAATAAATACAAACATACAAAGTAAATCTCCGAGTATGAACTAGTTAAATATGTACTACCTACACTCAGAGATTGAAATATGTGCTGTGTATTTGTAATTATGACACGGCGGGGGTGACGTAATCTGAAAACGCACTCGTCCGAGTACGTGATTCTATTCTGAATTTTAGCCCAATCCCAATGACATACGCGTGAGCTTAATTATCAAGGTCACACCACTCAGAATAATGAAAAATCACTGTAAGCCCGGTTCGCCATGATTCGGGCAGCAATTAACGAATGATTTTTCGGTTCCGTCATTCGCGTGTTAACTGCCCACGAAAATACAAAACATGTGCACGAAATACGTCTAAAAATAAACCATCTGAATTTATAGCATTAACCAGTGTATTATTTTGGGAATAAAAGGTCTCTTAGCTAATTAAATTTAAGTGATATTTGTGGTAGAACTTATCAAACCTTGATGAATTTCAATAATCATTAAAGAAAGAAAACTGGGCAAATCAAGGACTAGATATATTAACCTTGTATTGATATTAAGGTATGTATTTATGATATTTCCAACATTATGTGCGAAGGGAAACGTTTCAAATTTAAAAGAAAATTGTTACCATAACTGAGAATTTGGTTGCCTCATTTTTCACTAATAAAAGTCTGTTGCGGTAACTGATTTTTTGTTACTACAACAATATTTTTGTAATTTCAACAAGAATATCTAAAAATCAGTCGCCGGAACAGACATTTTTAGCTCGCCGTACGTAGTACCGAAGAGCGTAAGTATTTGTCTGCATAATTTGTCTGTAACATTCTCGGATTGAAAAATTTCTTTAATGAAAAGTTCGTCATTTATCGCCCTGATATCGAAAATGTAAATATGTCATATACTTGGTAACATGTTGGTCGCTGGCTCGCTCCCTAGACGCCAATATTTTGCCTCCTCTTCTCTGAAGATACTGAACCGGTGCCAACCAAATTTGGCACACATATTGTGTAAGGGCTCAATTCGGTCCAGTCGTAAATTAAATATAATCAAAGCCGTACTTCAGGAGATATTGGGCCCGCAAAAAAAAACACACCTTAAATAGCACTTAGAAAAATAATAATTATACCAAACAAATCTACGTAAAATTCCAAGTTATTTGGTGTATATAAACATTTTTCAGATTATAACTGAAAGCCGTAAAAAAATAATGAACATAATAACTTTTTAAAAACAAGCACTTACAAAAATATTAATTATACCAAAAAAAATTACGTAAAATAACAAATTTTTTGATGTATTTAATGTTTATTCAAGTTATAACTGAAAGCCGTAAAAAATAATGAAAATAATATTTTTACTTTCTTTTACGAAGTAATAAGTAAGTATTGTAATCACGAAAAAAAAAACTCGAAATTTTAACGGAAATACACATTTTGACCTTCCCTGAATCGAGTCTGACTATTTTTGTAATGACGTCTGTATGTGTGTGTATGCGCTCTACAGCCTACACTGTTGAAGATAAAATTATGAAACTTTAAACTTAAGATTTGTATATGCCTGGGGCAACAACCTCATATTTTTGAAAACCTTTTTTTGCAATTTCTGCAATATCTCCAAAACGGCTATACTTGCAGTAAAAATAGTTAGAATAACATTGAAAGATATTAGTATTCTGCATAACTTTTGTTTGAAACATTTCTTCAAAAGGGTAAGGGCGGGGGGGGGGGGGGGGACAGATCAAGAAAACCCTTTCGATGAACTATCTGGAACTATCCTTCAGCGGTTATGCTGTTTTTTTGACATACATCAGTGGCCCTCCTAAGACTCACTTTTACCATAATCTAACTTTACAATTTTACTGGACATAATGAATAAAAATATTTTCTTTTAAATTTAAACATTTAATATTTTAATTTATATACTATCAAATCAAAATATACTGGCTACGTAAAAGAAAGTTTAGGGCCAACACATAGCCGATGTTTATAATAACCAAGGTATGAATAAAGATTTCTTTGATTGATTACTATGCTATTGTTGGTTTAATTGTTGCTTTGATCATTATAAATATATTGTATATTTATTTAGAAATTCGCCATGCCAAAGTTTAGCACAGCCAATACTAAACAGCTCGCCGATTTTATATTGTTTATAATATATAAAACATATATCTTTTATTGATTATGTTATATTGTCATTGTTGATTTGATTGTTACTTTGATAATTTTAATTATTGCACAAATATTATTTATTTATTCAGAAACTCGCAATGCCAAACTTTAGGCATTAGCGCAGCCAATGCTTGTTTATTTTCATACATATTGTTTAGTATGAAATATATACCAAACATTACTTTTAGTAAACTATTGCCAAAAACATAGGTAATAAAAATATAGGACTATACATTCAGAGTTTTTTATTTAATGTATGTAATTTTTATATATTTTTTTAGTTACATACATGGTGTAGTTATCAAGTATTTTGAGATATTTATATATACATAAGTTTAACATTTAGAATATCAGCATCTTACGCTCTGGTTTGAATAAGATTGTCGTTAGATCTTTTTCTATATTTTCCCTTGGGGATTATTTTTCTTTCTTTTTTAATTACAGTGAGTACATAAGTACAGTTGAAATTAAATGATACTATTTTACATAAAAACGTTTTAAATTATTTAAATGTTTATATATATTTCAAGAGGAAAGCAGTCTACTACTAAAGTAATGCTAGATCGTGAAATATCTATAAGTAAAACATGTTGTAAAATAAATAGTTTTTTCTACTAGTGTCTAGTTTTTGTCTTGTTGAAGATTATACACTGGTATCAGTTATGATATGACAGTTGACACATTTTTAAAACAGAAATGTTAAAGATAAAATAGCCTGAAGCTTACCATTCATGTTGAGCTCTGTGGCTGCTTTGCTGTTGTCTCTGGTGTTGTTGTATGTTGCTACAGTAGCGCCGTAACTTCCGCCCGATCCAGAACTAGTACTCTGTCGCCCATTTGACGGTCCCACCGTAGCCAGCTCCCCATCGCTGGGATGCAAGTAATGGTGGCTATGGTGATTATAATGACTCGTTCTATGTTGATGAATCGAGTTCAAAATAATGTTCGATGACGTCCGTGATAAAGCTTTCCGTTGCCGTATTGCCTCTTTATAAATGCGACAATACATCGTTAACATGACAACGCCCGGTATCCAAAAACTAACGCACGAACTGATTATCGCGTAATATTTATTCACGACAAATATACAAACATTTGGGTTTTCAGTGCGGTAGAGTTGATGTGCCTCTGTTGTGTACCAACCCAAAAATATTGGTGTGAAGCTAATGAGAGCTGGCAAAAGCCATACGTTGGCTAACATGAATGAAACGGTTCGATGTGTCATGGTTATTGGGTATTCTAGGGGCCGCACTATAGCGTAGTAACGGTCTACGCTAATACAACATAAGTGCAATATGGATGCTGTTGAGAAGTACACATCCAGCGAGTTCCAAACATCGCACATAAAGTACCCGAACAGCCACTTCCCGCCAGTCAGTTCCACGCTCGCGTTGAAAGTCATTGCACACAACGCTACCAACATATCAGCCATCGCCAGACTTACTACGTAATAATTAGTGATTACACGTAACTTTCGGTGCCTGTGGACACTTATGATAACCAGAGCATTACCGAGAATTGCGCTGAGTATAATGGTAGCGAATATAAATCCTTTAAAAACAAGTAGCATTAAATCCGTCCAGTCCGCGTTCGGGTTCTCTATTGTCGTAGCATTTGTGTGGTTTGTGTGTACGCCGCTTGTAGCGCTAGTGTTATTGTGGTGCGCTAACGAAGGTAACACACTTGCGGCGGTGCTGAGGGTCGTAGAAAAGGAGGCCATTGCATTCACTATCATTTTGTGGTGGATGAGGGCTTTTGCTTACTTCAGCCCTCCGACATTGACATCATCATGGTTACCAGACATCGAGGAACTGCCGTCGTATCGTTGAATATTGCATCTTGATATCTGTACAACAGAAATAATATTTAGAATTAATTATTTCGATTTGATAGCTACGAAACATATTTTACGTTTATTGTTCTATTAAAAATAAAATATTATATTTCTACCACTTCAAAATAAATAATCCTCGAGTTTGTATAGCAACTTGAGTCTTAAGACGACAAAATGTATTGTTTCGAGATTTTTATATAATTGACAATTCCTACATGTCACATATTTGTCAGGCATATTGCAATATAAATAATTATAATTAATATCAGAATCCCAACATAGCAATCAAAAGAAGTACTATGAATCTTCAATATATAGCAATTTTCTTCCTACAAATGACTTGTTTCGTTTTATGAACATTAATATTGCATGTCTCTTTGCGTTACGCAGATCTTGTTCTCAATTATGTTAATGTTTATGAAACAAATTTATTCAGCATTTCATTAAAGCCAGTATAAATTTAAATATGTTTCCCACAGTCTTAAAAACAAACAAATTTTTAGTATTTTTAAATGTTTAGAATGGTATTAACTATTAAATAAATTCATGAATTGAAACATTATCTTAATAAGATTTTTCACGAGTCCTAACCGTGAATAAAACGATTGCATTCGTTTGCTTTTTACGAAATGAAGTATACGTATGCTATTTTAATATTTATATCATAACAAACATCGTTTGTAGTATTTGAATGATTTAGATTTAGATAAACTATTATTAGATATATTTATGTATCCAGTCACCACTTTTAATTATTCTAATCCGTATATACACTTCAACGAAATCTTTCTTAACGATCGTATCTTTAATTCGCTGTTTTTAAAACTTTTTCTTATCAAACAACTCAATATCGAATTCGATATTTAATTCAAAATTACTAATAAAGAATTAGTATGATTCAAGTGAAATTCCATCAATTTCACGTTCAATAAACGTCAAGTGATTTCAAATATAAAATAAGATTGAACGTAAACATGTAATAGTCTCTTATACTATAATATGTATTTTATTTCTAGAATATGTGCTTTGAGTGAGGCTTGCTTTCAAGAGAGTATGCATTATCTTTATCCTATGGAAAAAGAGTTGCTGCAAGAAGGAAAAAAAACGTAATCCGCATTTGTCATTTCTGCCAAATGGAATCACATATTCATCGTTGTTGTTGTTTTTTTTTTTTAGATAATTCTGTCTAACGTAAATTCTTGAATAAGCTTATTTTATATAATGATATACATGAACCCACGTATAGAACATGCGTAGGTATTTTCTATGTGATTATTGTAGTAATTTAGACATTAAATTGATTTTAAAATCTTCGCCAGATAAAATTTAATATCGTTTATAAAAGATTTTTTGGAAGATATTTTCCTCAGGAAAATGTACTTCTATTTGCTGGACATACATAATATAAACATGCAAATATGGTTGCTAAAACGTTTTCGTTCATTTGAAAGTTGAGTTGTTAGGATTTAATTATTTAACGTTAGGTTTTGGCGTTATTAACACCATCACCACTTTGGACACGACTGGTTTTTGAACTGATCTTACGTAGCGTGTACATGAGACATGGGTTGGTGTCTGTGCGAAATAAATCACGAATGGTTCATTGTTACTTTACGTCTGTGTTTCGCACTTTATTTACGTTTGAGATTTATTAGCGGTCTGTGTATCCCGCGAATGAACGAAAGAATGCTAAGATTGAAATTGTTTTGTTGTCGCAAGCATTGTTTCCACAATATATCTTCTACAAGGTTATGTGATTACATTACATATTTCTGATTTTTTAGCTCGCTGCCTAGAACTGAAAAGCTAAAGCTTTCTGTCATGTGATTGTAATGATCTAGGATTGAAAATTTTCTTAAACAAAAATTGTGTCTTTCAATAGATTTTTAAATTTTGTTAATAATAATTAAAACACATGGTGAATTGTTTCTTCAACACTTTTGTAATTAATAATATTGCATGGAGATTATATAGTACTAAACTTTAATTTCAAATAAATTTATTCATCTTGTCTCGCTCGTTATTGTCCTGTTTCACCGTATAGAGTATAATTGAGTACCTTTAAAATTCGCAAAGATAAACAATTGAAATGACAAAGTTGCTTCGTATATTAAAAAGACCCACTTGTTCTTACTTATCAAGATGCAAACTTCATCAAACGAAATACATTTAAATTACTGTGTTATAGTAGTGCGTATTTAATAATACTTGGTAGAAATACTATTTTACATTTTCAAAACAATGTCAAGAAATCTCAAACCAACATTGATTGAAAAGCAACTTGAAAGTAACATTAATTAATTTCCATTTCATGATCAACTTTAATTTCTCTTTAGTGTTAATTTGGTTCGAAATTCCCCAGAAATAAAAATAAAATTATCATCGACCTAAATTTTGCGAGTTAATTGAGTTAGCAAGCAAAACTAATTCTAACGCCGTTGTTGAGCGTGGCGTGAATAAGGACCAAATTGAGATGATGAAGAAGGAAACCAGACATAACAGAGAGTTTCCCCCTAAAATTTCTTCTACATCCATTAGGAAATATCTATCGGAACAATGTTCAGTTGTGTGTGCATTTTTTTTCAACATTTTTTTTTATGCTGTACTTGCCGTTGTCTGGCTAATGGTAATATGATTTAACTGTGACTTGATTGGCCGTGACCATCAATATCTCTCTGGTCCTCGTTTCGATTCCCGTGAGGTTGCCCAACAAGCTTGATTCAATTTACCAATGGTCAGCGAATGTAATTTTGTGAGCATGTATGTTCATATATATGAAAAGTACAAGAGAATAACATGTTATTTCACAAACAATGGAATTGGGACTAAAGTTTTCTCTTAAACTGCATTGTAACTCAATAATACGGATGCAGCTTTTCTTGAACAGAATTTTAAGGTTCTTTGCTAGTTTTTGTGAATGTATTAGTAATAGACGAAGTATCTCGTGTGTGACGTCACTACAGTAATTTTACTTGAGGTTTTGAACACAGAAATGTTGTTAAAGTTTCTCGGTTGGAATATGAAATATAACAGGGTATAGTTTCAACAGTTTTAGATAGATATTGAAAATGTATACACGATTCCACTGAGGTATGGAATTATAAATTATTATTGTTGAATTTAAACCATTTGCTAAAATTATTCCAGTGGGTTTGATTCAATTATTGTCAACATCAATCGTCATATATGTACCAATGCATTAAGTTATATACGTAGCTTATTATAACATATCAGCTAACAAATATTATTTCCAGAATTATTCTATATTGAAACTTCAAACGGTAGATTAACTCCATTCGATCTTGTATCTGTAACAATTTTTGACACATACCATATATAACTAGAAGATGAGATCCTTTCCATCATACATCATTGTAATTTTTTATATTTCTTTAAACAATATGCAATTTTATTTAAAAGCATGGTAGAATAATTATATTTAAAAGAAGTAAATATCTATTGTTTTGCAAAAAAAAAAACAGTTTTTGCAAATGACCTCTGCTTATTTAAATTTATCTGTGGTTGGAATTGTTTATCGGCCTAGCACATCTAACGCAGTACTTTATATTTTTTATAAGCATTGTAATTTCATTGATCCAGTTGCTGGTTCATGAGCTATAATAAAAAGTAGCAGGTGTGCACAACAGACAAACAGAATGGTTGTTTTTAATAAAGATATGGTTGGTCTAAATATCGACCAGCCGGTAAAATAGCTTAGCAACACAAGCAGTGATATACCGCGGGAGCAGTTGAACCATTTGTCATACACAATGTTTTGGCATCCAACTAGACAATCATTTATTTTACTTTGTTACTTGGCAACGTAGACAGAGCATTTTTCTTTTGCTCTTTTTGTATTTTCGGTTTATAGTTATTAGCGCCAAAAGAATATGCGTTGCTTATAATTTTGAATTAATCTGTAAAACCGAAGAGGTGATGTGCGGAAAACTTATTTACTGCCAAGTTTTGTTTATTTTGACTGGAAAAGAGGTTAATTGCAAAAACATATGTTTTCGAATAATTACACAGCATTGTATTAATGCAGAACTATAATGAGAAACCCTTGTCATTTGAATCGTTTCGAGTTATGATACAAAAAAGGTTTGTAATCTTGGAGCTCTGTGTGAGACGAAATTCACAGAAGTTAACGATGATCGATAACCAGAATCTAATCCCCTTGTTCGTTCACGAGAAAGGAAATACCAAAAAATAACATTCATTCCCAAGGTGCCTGGTGCTTCACGTGTTGGGTTCGGGCGGTGGAGGGAATGAGTTGGAACATTAAGAATTGTAAAAAGCCGCGATATTTCTAGATTTTGGAAACAAAGCCGATGATGCACAGAATAGATATTTGCGGAGATGTAGGAAATAAGGAGGTATTTAAAAAGGAATACAGATTTACCTGCTTTTAAATATATAAGTACACATACATATATTTATATTTAGAAGCATAACATCATTAAAAAATATGGTTCAAAGGCGCATTTTAGTGTACTCACTCATACTTATGATGAGTATTATTTGAAGATATACTATATATATATATATATATATATATATATATATATATATATATATATATATATATATATATATTACATTATGAAAGTGAACTGCACTGTATGTAAACTATATTTAAATAATAAATATGCATGTACTGAATTTGTCATCTTGCATACATTTAAATTCCGGAGAGATTTCTGGAAGAATAACGGGTGTGAAATGAGTTCTGTTTTGGCTTTCCTTATGGCTCTTGGAGACAAGCAGATTGTTGTGTTATATTATATCTGGAGCTACAAATGATATTGCGCGAGTGTGTCGTGTTTATTTTCTGACGGATACAGAATATGTATACTGCCGTCCTTAAATCTATTTTACATACATTCAAAATATGTCATATGATGTCAAGACATAATTTTCCTTATTTAAACTTTATAAATAAGAAACTGTAGTAATTATAAAAAATACTTATCTCAAAAGATACATATATGTCACTTTGAATCGAGATGTTGATGTCTGGTTGTGTAAATATCATAACACCATAATTCTTATTAGTGGTGCGATTTTGATCGAGTCTATAATGCGAATATGCTCTTGACTAAATAGTAGATTAATTAGTAATATATTTATGCAAATAAGCAATAATTAGCGTGTGTAGATTATATTTGCTGCCTCAATAAACCAATAGAATTTTGGTAAATGCCTTGCGGTCCATCCAAATTGATTCGGATTTGTAAAATCAAGTTGAGTTTTATCCTTCTTCTGATTTTATGCCCAAAAGGTGAATGTACTAGCGATTATTTTCTATATCTTCTTCTAGTAAATGAATATGCATGTAAAAACTAAGAATATTCATGGAATGTTTGCAGATGATTGCTTATGTGGCTCGGAAATATTAAAAGTGTCAATTTCATAGAGCAGTATTTTCAAACTGTGGGTCGCGAGCTAATACTGTGCCATATCGATTTTTTTAAATGAAATATAACAGAAAACATCTTAGTACATCGGATCTTTCAGATGAACCATCAAGTTCGCTAATACATCGTGCCTTGCAAAACAAATGAAAATTTAAAAAATACTATTCGATGTCTATTTGCATAAAAAATGCCTGGTAAAAATTTCATTTATTTTGATTTTGTATTAATGTAAATACACATCGAATGACATTTTTTTTTTTTTAATTAAAACTTTTAAAATAGGCACTTTTTAATAGTTTTTATTTTTTCCTCCATTAATATAAAATCAAAATAAATGAATTTTTTACCAGACATTTTTTATGCAAATACACATCGAATGGTATTTTTTAATTTTCATTTGCAAGGCACGATGTTTTTCTAAACGAGCCTGATGGTTCACCTTAAAAAGAACTTTGTATGTGTATGCTAGGTAGCAATATAAAAATTATTTTATCTTGTAGTCACCGTTCGAGTTTTCATTTTTTTATTTATGGTGTTAATAGCATTGCAAGCTGATAAATATTTATCTATCCAAAACGGTTTGAAAAAAAAACACTGATATAGAAGATACATATTTCTTGACGAAAATCGTTTAAATTGAGAATAAGTTCAATAGAAAGTACGCCGTGCATCGAAAATTACAAGATATGTAGTCTATTGTGAAGATACGTTCTTATAAAAAAAAGCAATTGCGATGGTGAGAAAATTTACAGTTATTTCAGAAGCATCTGAACTTTCAAGTATTTTTATTTTCCGTACTTGACTGCTAGATATTCAGCGAACGTGGTAAAATTTTCATTCATTCTTAGCAGCAAAATGTGGAATATTGGAGTTCATAGTTTGAAGCACTTTCATGTCAAGATTCTTTTGGCATAAGTAGGTCTGTGACCTGTATTTCGGTATATTTTTTATAGTTCTGCGACTTCAATTTTACAAGTTTAATTGTGTATTCATTTGCTTTGCTGACGCTCAATTATAGATAAAGTGACTTTAATTTAATAAGATCCAATTGAGCTTTGATAAAAAACATCAAATTGTTTACATGGAAATTAAAGGTCTTAACCGTGCCCTTCAAATTTGAATGTGTACTTTTAGACAAGTGGGTAGCATTATACTTTGAAATATCTCTGAGTTAGTTCAGATACTACTAAACTTAAGTACGCAATTTACTATTCGGGCCTAAAATATACGTGATGCGAATATTTAGCCGACACACAGTATATGCACGTATGTATATAACTACAATCTATTTACGTCATCCAGTTTATCAATACTTTAGATTAACTCTATTGCTACTTCTAAATTTGTAAATTGATTTGAAGTTCTGATAATTAAAAATCTGAACGAGCAATTAATGAAGATATATATATATATATATATATATATATATATATATATATATATATATATAATTTATTATAAATTATGACATTTCTAGAATAAGTAGATATAATAGCATATATGAGATTATATAAGTTAGGAAAGTGTGAGCTGCGTAAGGACAAATTTCAGTAATAGACAAAGTTAATTTAGATCTTCTAATTTAGTTATTCGTAATCAGATAATTAAATGATACAATCACTCGCAAACTTGAGTTGAGTTAAATTTTCTATCAAGCTTTATTCTTGAACATTTGCTGTTAGAGTATTGGCAATTATGTTAAAATATCTCGATAAAAAGTATGAATAAAATACTGCTTTGTGGTTGGTTCACAATGGTCAAAGTATAAGAGGACGAATGGCGAGTATGTTATCGTTGAGAGTAGACGAAAAACCCAATGTTATTCCGCGATGGATCGTCAAACGCTTTGCGATTCCTTTGGGCCTATGCTCTATTGATGGCTTCTTCTTTGTTCGGATATTAAATTTAAGTAGTCACTAGTTCAAAGAATAGAACACATAGTAATATAATTACGGTTATGTCAAGTAAGCAATAAATAAACTTTAAAATCAAATTTTCGGTATACATAAATTTTCTTTATGTATTAAATAATTTACTCAAATACATTATTGGTGAATCATATACATTGTGTTGAAAAGACTAGCAATTTTATGATTTCCCAGCGAAATTTCCTGAAATTAGTTATTAGTTATATATTTCTGAAAATTTAAATATCAATTGAATTAATTTAAATTCATCAGAAATTTGAGAAGAAATCTCTACTATTTTTTAGATAAAGCGAAAAGTATCTTTATTATAAAGATACTCCCTTAAAAATATATAGCTATCGCTATCCGATGATTAAGTGCTTCTCGTGTATCTTGATTCTCGTTATAGTAATCAAATACTTTTCTTATTTTATTGCGAACAAATATCTCATATTTACTTTACGTGTATCTACCTTATGTTAATGTTTTAAGAAGAATAGAATTTGACTAAAAAATAACAAAAAAAGAAATGCATTGCTTCATGTTTTGATTCTACTGCCACTATATATTTAGTTGTATTTTTAATGTAATTTAAATCAACGCAATTAGAGGTGACCGTGTGATAATAATTGTCGTATATTTGACTAAGTTGGCAATGACACGCAATGTGTTTCTAGAATGTCAGTATTTTCGCTACTCACTGTTGCATATATTTCAAAACTACCTTACTAATTAATATAAAAATTATTATTTAAGTGTTATTTCCCTAAAAATAATAACAATATTTTTTGCTTGTTCTGATAATGCAACAATAAGGAGCTATATTTCTTACCTTAGTACCAAAATAAAAATACTTTAATAATACACTAAACAAAATATTTTCTAAAATATAAATAAAATTGAATAAAAAAATCTGTAAAAGAGACATTTGCCAGAGAAAGAACGAGCCTCCACCAAAAAATGTAATAATATAATTTGTGTAGGTAACAACTATAGTGAGCGATCGGTGCATTTTCACTATTGATTATACAAATTTTATTGTTCTTGATGGGGTAACAAGGAAAGAAATTTAATAGTAAATAAATTTATTTTAAGATTATTTGCCAATTAATATATTATTTTTCTATTTTCGAGTTATTTTTAACAAGTTTCACAAAGATTTCAGTCAGATGCGTGCTTGTATATATATATATATATATATATATATATATATATATATATATATATATATATATATATATATATATGTGTGTGTGTGTGTGTGTGTGTGTGTGTGTGTGTTTGTGTATTGTGCGCATGAATGCATATATACGATCAGTACTAGATATGAAGATAAACTTTACAAATTAGAATGCAAAATAAAACAAATCCAAGAAAAATATAGGAAAAAGATAAAAATGCTATATTATAGTTGTTTATTATATCGTGATAAGAAACCATAACTGTCAAAATATATGCTATGAAATCTAGTTATATAAGATATTGAACTGTCATACCAGTTCTTTTTTTTTTCTATTACCAAAAACATACAATCTCAAAATGCATTACGTATAGGCCTATGCGCCTACAAGTATTTGATTTAAGAGTAATAGTTACTGATAGATCAGTGCATAATTTCAAATTGACAACATAAGTGGATGGTGAATTCTTCTGCGGCCATTATATATTTTTTCCGAACCATTATTTACAAATAATGTTTAAATAAAATATCTATTCTACAAACATATAGTATAAATATTTCTACAGGACATAAACTACCCACCGTTGTGAAATCTGCTCTAGTTTCTTCGAAACCGACTTCAAAACTCACAAACAAAACGTGTATAAGTTGGACTTTGTCCTTAGCAAATAGAAAACATCAATCCCACACACATTTCACACAAACTTTTGCTCTTTATACATAGATATACAACATACACCATTATGTGCGCGTGCGCACTAGTCCAAAAGCTCTGCGTGAGTTACCGTTAGAGAATTTGCCGTCCAGAGTGCACGACTAACTGCCGGTATACCGATGTTACCATACCGGACCCAGCAGCGCTTTGTCCTACGAAAGCTCTCGATGTTGCCCGATCCTTTTCGCCACTCTATCCACGCCTCTTCCCCCTCTTATACGCCGCACAACCCCGCATCCAACACCACTAACATCGCCTAAAGCTGCTGCCTGCTCTTGTGCTTTCGGTTCTCGATGTTGTGCTGTGAACATTCCAAAACGAGAAACTTGCCGTAAGAATGATGGTAGTGAATACCATCAATACTTCCGTGCATCCGTTCCAATCGCACTCTGTTACATTTTTTCATTTTATTTATTTATTTATTTCAAATTTATTGTTATTGTATGTTAGGGGTTGAATCTTTGGTCCAAGTTTATATGTGGAAGCGAACGTTTGAGCAGAATAATTTATGAAAGAGACCATTTAAATTTATGTTCACTTCCTATGCATTTAAGGAACATTTGTTTGCCCAATGACAGTTTCAATTAAATTATATTTAAAATAATCCACAACTAAGTTTGAAAAAAGTAAAAAATTATTTATAAATTATCCATATATATATATATTTGAAACGTATGTAGGTATGAACTACAATTATTTTAAGATTATCTTTAATATTCATAGTAAGATAGTGCAGGGTGTCAAACCTAATTCGTACTCAAATCAAAAACCCTCTGCGGAGAACATAGCGGATTCAAAACCTGAAACCAAACCGACCTTGAAGGCAAGCCAAATATACTTTTTTCTTAGGTTCAGTGTTCTATTAATAAATATATATGTTTCTTCAGAAATCTATAAACGTACCCATTTTACATACAGAAGTGCAAAAATATGTAAGATTCTTTATATCAAATATTATATATTGTCATTTCATGTTTTGCTGTGCAATATATTTTATTTTGTGAAATTTACAAAAGTTATTCTGACTGGATTTCGTATTTTTGAACAGTATCCGCATTCTGACTTTTTGTGCCGTCTTAAATATGTTCTGCGCTGGCCAACTAAGCTCTGAGAATCCCGGATTTTGCGAGCTAAAAATTCACGGACCAAGCACGATAAAATATCTTTGAATTTTTCCACAATTTAGGCTATATGACAAATAAACGAAAGATAGTACCTATATAATAAGATTGTTTCCACATTGTCAAATCAGTTAAGAGTGGATATTTATCATTTTTTTGAACAAAATGTAATATTTAACTAATGTAAGCGCATTTTATGTACACAGTGTACGAAGAATTTATCTATTCGGTTACTTTTGTTTGCAACAATCTTACAGAAGTGATAGATAGAAATTCGTTTTAAATGTCACTGATTGTGAAGATTATTTATGAGCTATTTATTCGAAGTGAGACAGCATTTGCTATTACTCTAATATTGTAATGTATTAATTATTTTCATTATAGCAAACGCTGGATTTACACACAATAGTGATATCTATAAATAAATAAATAAATTATACATGATTTAATATTAGATGTCAATCTTGAAAGCTCATTTATTCATTTTTATTTTAAAACAGCTTTAACTAAATGTAATTGCGATTATTAGAGAAAATCTAATATAGTACAATAATGTTGCATATCTGCTAATGCATCACGGAATTGGTATTAGTTTCTTATCTCATTCGTTGTAACTCCCTGTTGTGTTTGACTCCTAACTGATATTTCAACTGTATTTGTAGCTTTAGTTTGTTCTGATGCCGCCCTGTCCATTAGTCTTGCTTTAACACTGATTAGTAATTCATTGTTGATGAACATAGGCATTCGGTTTAATTATTCCCATAAGTCGCTTTGGCAAACAGAAAATAGAACACGCTTAGTATTGACATACGTGTTTCGTCGGGCAAACCTAATGAAACATTCGCTCTTGTTTTGAAAGCATACATGTAATTGTAAATGTTTATTGCAGGAGAAATACGTATATTTATCAGAAAATGCACAGTTCTATGCAAGTTTAATGGCTATCGTACACAATTTTAATAGATTATTTTGTGAATTTCATAATAAAAATGCATTATTTTTATAAAATTGCTTTGAATAATTATATTTTCTTGAATGTTTAAAAATTTGTATTTTAATGTCTAAACAAAATACCTACTACGTATAAGAAAGTCCACTGCAGATATTTTTTGTTTTATTTTGCTAATAAACAAAAATTAATTAAATAAAAGTTTGCATGCATTCATAAATATCTTAGTTTTAGTATATTTTTACGATGTGCGAACCCATAAGCCACCAGAGATAAAGTTCGAAGATGCAGAAAATTTATATGTTTCACTTCTAATAAGAGAAACATTTTTTCTTTTTATTGTACTATTGGAAGGTCATATTTTTGTCTGAGAATATAATGGTTGTATATTGCTCCGGATTCTTGGTTGGCTTGACCTGTTTATTAATTATTGCCTCATTTTTCTTCTTATATCGCTTAATGTCTGTGGTAATTTTTTTTTTTTTTTCGAAATTGAATATCACTATAATACGAGAATAATTGTTGCTTTATAAATGGAGCGCTATTTATTGATAGCATTGCTACGACCAGAATAGTTTCAAATATAATCTTGGTGATTAAAAGCTAATATTATCATAAAATTTTGTTAAATCACTTTAAAAAACATGAGATTCTTTTCATAAAACATAATAAATTTAGTACAAAGACATTTAATTTTTTCTTCAATTTTATGTTTATTCAATTTTTAATTGCATTTAAATGAGACACTAGTACAAATTCAATGGCATTTCTTTAGACTTCTCTTTTTCGTCAGCAATAGCGGTTATTTTTTCGTTTCAGCATTCACTGGCGAGCAATCTATTTATAATTCATCGAATAATAACTTGGACTAAATTGGATGACATTTGATTTAAAACCAATAATTTTATTCCAAGTTCTCCTTTTTAAAAAGCGTCTGACTTTCACGCATTTTATGATCATTCTTAAATCACAAATATAATGAAGATACATGTCTAAAAAATAACTTCAGGTCTATATTTACTAAAGTTGGAAAACATTGAAATTTTATGAAGGTGCATGACGAAACAAAATACTTAAATATATTTGTAAAGTGGCTAATTCTAATTTTATTTATATTTATTTAAATATATTATATATATATATATATATATATAAAACGGCAATAGAAGAGACCGTTTTAGACTTCATGACAGCATTAGTTCATAACGTGTTTTGCGTCTCAGTCTCCAATGTGCTCAAGTACATAATCAAATTATCCCGTACTGAACCGCACGCGTATAATATCCCCCAGTCTTATATACATACTACATATAACGCACACAACTTGATATCTGCTAAATTTTCCATAGATGTCAGCAAATCGTACACGCGCGATCTCTTTTCTTCAATTTTCACTTAAATAAGCTACCCTAAATTTACAGAATATGAGAAGAGTGAGAGATATTCTCCACTTAAAGCTCACTCGCACGATTTATTTATAAAGTTATCTGATAAAACGTACGTCCATAATACAAATATATCGATTCATCTTTAGGATACAATTTTAGCGTATTTTATTAGATTATGTAAGTTTTAAATTATATATATATATATATATATATATATATATATATATATATATATATATATATATGAAAATAAAAGTAGCACTGCTAATAAAACTTCAATGCGTAAAGGGAATTTCCTGAAAATACAGCGTTCATATTGACCACAGAGGTGCGCCTATCAATTCACGTCTATTAACGCTAAATCTCATGATGGTTCGCCGGTTTCTATCTCTTTTCTAAGCAAGCGCATCGTATTTTTCGTGTTTGGTTATCTTTGTCATTCGCAGCGGTATTCAGAATTTATTCCGGCACTTTACACGAAAGATTTCGCCTTTTCCTTTTTTTTTGTTACTTTACTTGTTCGTTTGAACTTTTAGGCAAGGCCTGCGCTACGATCGTGACGAGGTGTGTTCATTTTGCGGTTTATAAAACACGATAGATATTGCACGTTTTTGTCGCTTTAAGAAATGGATTAGGTTAACAAGAAAAGTTAGGGATGCTGAACATATGTTTCGATCTATAATATACATTTTTTGCTATCAAATATTATTTTCCGTTATTATTTTCTTATGGTTGAGTTTGAAGATCGTTATTTTGTTTCGTATTTATCAATATTTAAATGTAATTTTCCTTATACCTAAAACAAAATAAATATTAAAATAAAATAATTAATAAAAGAAAATAATTAACTAAAATATCAATTTTTTATATCCCTATTAAATTAAATATTCGAATAGATCGCCATTAGCTGCTAATCTGTTGTAAAACTCCTGACGAACGGCACTTAATTGTCTGCGTAATTTTGTTACACCCTTGTGTAATAGCATTTCTTACAGATGTAATATCGTTATTTGGATGTTGGTACAATTTTCCTTTAAATATGGCCACAAAAACAAGTCACATGCGTCAAATCCAGATATCTAGCTAGTCAATTAATAGAGATATCACTAAATGAAAATTTACCATATTCTTATTATTTTTAGTTCAATTATTTTAAGCTATTGTTCACATATATACACAAAGTCGTCAACGCGATAATAATCAGAGCCGATTCAATGATGCTCAAGACGTGCATTTTCTTGAAAATGGCCAGCTGTAACTTTGTCATGATTAGAAAACTTTTTTTGGTATATCCAAAAAAACGTAAAAGGAATGATTACTTATAGAATTGTCGCCTAAGGGTTTTTCATAAACTTTCATTTTATGTCTATAATTGGATGCAATAAAGACTTTCAATATTTTTACTCTGTATTGCAAATACAATAAGAAAAGTGTGAGTTGTTCAATCTAGAAAAATAACAAACTAATTTTAATCACGGAATATCAACAGCAAAAAAATCTATTGCAGTTAAAAAATGTCGATAAAATTGAATACAGTATAATTTAATTATCTTCCTTCTCGCAAGCAGTAAGCTTAAAATAGGTACAGGTGGGAAATATTTATATTACCGCTTCGAGTTCTCTATCTATAGACATCCACTTTACTAGGATGCAAATATGCTGCAAAACTAAATTAGGTTGATCATTATTCTCCTTTGCATATTGATAATGTTTTTAATTAATTTAAAATATAAATTATATAGGTACTGAAAGCAAGCTGTTGTTCCAAAATAAACATTTAGTATACCTCGTTATACACATACATTTTTAGCTAGTAGTACCGAAGAGTTAAAGTAGGTCCGGTTTCTGTAAGTATCTCTGAAGATACTGAACGGATTGACACCAAATTCAGTATACAGAATATGAGCCGCTCGCATTTTTAATCCATTAGGTTCTTTATTTCTAGAGTTATTGGGCTCCAAAATAGCAATGACCTTAAATGTTTTTAAAAAATTCCAAAAAACAAATTCCAATATTTGTTTGCTCTTGACATTTTTTCATAAATAAAACTTAACGCTGTTAAGAAAATAACAATTGCTCAAACATTTATTTGATGTTATTGGGGACATCTAATGTAATCGTCGAGGCAAGCTCCATGCATTGGCAACGCCAATGCTTGTTCAATGTATAAATATATTTAAAATTATAAGAATTTAAATATATAATCTTAAAATGACATTGACAATTGCTATTTACATTTTTTAATGTGCGAATAAATAAGCTAATAATATAAACTGGCAATATTAACACTTCTAATTTTTCATTCTTAATCAGAATAATCGAATTGTACGTCTTTTAATAGCAATGTTTCTATAAATCTTTCCTTGATATCTACACGTATCTTAGCGAAATTGCTTATTGACTTGATAGCAGAAGAGCATAGAAACGCAGAAAATTGGGCTAATATGTATTTATATATATTTTTATAATCACTTCTATTTTCCTGTTTAAAATATTCTTTTAACCACATAACAACGGAAAATAAGCTTAAGAGTTGCTAACTAAGCAGATTACAACCGTTGGGTCCATTGTCAGTTCTAAAAGTTAATACAAACAGAGTGCCATCCTTTCAATGTACGACTCATACCAACATGACAAACTAATTTTCAATAGGAATAATCGAGATGTATGGAATACATACATTTGGCAAAAGAGAAAATACTCCCTCCAACTTAAAAACGATCAAAATTATTTCTGTGAAACAATTTCATGATTTTGAAAATCTCACTTTTACTTAGATGTACCATGGAATATTGGCAATAAATTATTTTCATTGTGTTGACCAGTATTTTAATATAAAACGTGTGTCCATTGTATCCTAATAAATTCATGTTTGTGTGAGATGTTATTGAGAATTTCGTGAACATCGCGTTACGGTAGTTTAGGCATCACTTTATGCGTTATGGAGCATAGAGCTTGATGTGTTTTAACGCAAAATAGTATCATGTTCATGTGTAATTCATGTAAATCCGAATGTCGATCTCATTGCCGCAGGGCACCAAAAAGAACTGGATACACTGATCGATCCAACTAGTAATGTACTATTTGTGTCGGGATCAGTTCTGCATAGTTACTAATACTGGAGTCTTGCTTATAGCACATTGAAAATATTATTTTAATATACTTTATCGTACTATGAATGTTTTTTTTTAAATAATAAAGTAAATAGTAATAGTTTAAGTTTCTGGGAAAAATATAAGATTAATAACTTGCTTTACAGATTTAAGTATCCATATTTTATCGAAATATTGGCAATTAACCATAAGAAATTATTTACGAATTCAGAAAATAATTTGAGAATTTTCTTTAAAGATAAAAACATTTATCTGCTGGCGACAGTGATGCTTTTAGATCTAGCGATAAGAAGACAAACAGAAAATGAAAAACAAATTCCTGGCATCTGATTAATCCTTAAAATATTTTGTTTTCAATTTCGATTAGTAATATGATGCTAGCTTTGTATAGCTTTTGGTTTATGCGCTCTTTTCGTTAACCAATACCATTGGCGAATGATTAATTAAAGTTAAATTTCCGGCAAAAAATATTTACAGTGTCCTGCACTGGACTTTCTGATACATAATAGGTATATATTTAGATAGGAAAGATATCGAAATAAATTTTTTGAACAAGTTAAGATAATATAATTATTCATTATGATATATTAACCATTATTATAGCTGAAAAGTTTACAGATAAATTATATACCTTACAGAATATTTATATATAATATTTTGAATATTTTACAAACCCTTGAAGCACTCAATTGATGTCAAATTTTAAATCACACATAATTTGAGTCTATTTTGTTTTCCTGTAAATACTTATAGCACAAATAAGAAATGTATGCATTTCAGTAGCGCATATACATATGTAAGTGTGTATGTACGTATCTAACATAACAAAGAGCGTTATAATATTATGCGCAGGCAAGGATACTCTTTATTTTTCCTTGGCTTCCACTAGAGAAAACCTATGATAGGCAACTTACATCTCTTAGACATCGCGTCATGAATATTCATCATAGCGGTCAATTCTTTGTAAAGATAGGTTCTTAACCATATAAATGATGTTTTCCAACTTGCTCCTTGGTAGAAATATGTAAATGTGACATCGGAGCTCTCGATGCACAGCATAAAATACTATGGAACTACGAATGTAATATCAATTTTTTGCAAGACAATGATTTGCATGCACCGTTTTTAGATGGTATATCTCTTTCCAACCCTTGTCAGTCAAGCTTTTACATCTCGCTATTTTATTTTATAAATATTTAAAAATTGTCTGTTTCGAGTATTATTTATCAGTTTATTCATACTTATACAAGAATCCTAATAAAATAATTTAAAGTTTAAATAATTTGCATCTTATAAACCCTTCGAATATAAAATTAATGAAACTGTGAAAAATTATTCTTAGTGTTTTATTTCCATTAAAACGAAATCAGAACAGAATAAATGGTAACAGATTTGCTATATGCATAGACATAAATAGTATATTTATTGTGCATTAATAAATAACAATAAAGAAATCAAATGTACAGTATAATGCAGTAGTCATTTATTCTCGTATTTATTCCACTGTTTATTTTAATTAGATGTCATGAGCAACTTGAATACTTGATTTATTATTTACGTTCAACTGTAAATATTTGCTATGCTTTCACGATATAATCAGTTCATCAGCAGAAAGTATACTTTAAAATTTAAATAGTAATGAAACGAAAACATCATCAATTGCAGATGTATTAATTGTATTTTGTGTTAATGCGTAAACAATTGTCGAATTTTTGGCATTAACTATGTAGAATATATAACCAAAGCATTCTATTTAAACAATAATATATAGACAACTGATAAATGATTTAATGGCATAATTAAATTACTTAGTTGTCGTAATGTATGTATATTGTATCGTTGTCGTACATAAATTATAATATGAACACTATTAATGTCAGAATGCGTTGACAGAAAAAAAAAATTATCCGTCATTTCGTATATTACCTGCTATACTTATTATTAACGATACAAAAAATGTTGTACAGCAAAGCTATTTGTGCTTTATTGTATATTTGTGCTTTATGATATGTGAAAGCTCTAACCAACTAGTGCTACATAATATTTCAAGTGTATTTTCTATTGTCTACATCATAATTTACACGAAAAAAGGACAACATATTATTATTTATTTTACTATATTTTATGTGAAAATACTATTTACAGTTTACGCAATAACATTGATTTAAATTCGTTTCTCCGGGACGCGAACGGTGACCTCGATTTCACGTTTATGAATTTCATTGTGAATAGCAGCAAAGCTATGTACTAATTGTATGGGTAAACTATTTTGTTGGTTGTACATACTAATTTAGTATTTCAACAACAAGGCATAAGGTTATAAAATTGTTATTATATCCCCACAATGAAACAAACGATATAAGACAATATAGACGGTGTAAATAATGATTAGTAGAACGCGAACGTATACCTACATAAAATAGTATGTAACATTTATAATAACGAAAACGCGATTTTCTTCGTTGTTACACACTGACCTCGGTAACTGGCGCTGGATGCAACCCGGTCAACAAAATGCCAGCACCGTGCCAGGGGCGCTCCGTGCCGTTGCTAGAATGCCACAACTTTTCTTATCGCTCCCAAACCGACGCACCCTTTTTCGTTCCATTTCCAAGTGATATATAACCCAACTTGCTCTCTCTGTCTAGGTCATATAATCTTCAGCTGAATGTCAGGGCTTTTAGGTTATAATTTGCGCGCGCAGAGAATTTTTTTTAATTTGAAAACTTGTGATTGCCCAATTCGTATACGTCGTACAATTTTCATTTTTATGTTTTTCTGATGAAATTGGATTATTTTACATAGCTACAATAATATTTACTTTCGTTCTTGGAATATGTTGTAGATACAATAGCGTCTCTGCCACAAACCACAGATGTTATATTTAAATATTACTGACACGTGGCTTAAAATTAACTTTGAATATGTACAAATTAACGAAAATATTCTAAAAATAAAACAAATACAAGTAAAATAGTATCTACTTTATATGCAAACTTGAATAACGCAAATATTCTGTTATAAAATATACCTATAGGCTGTATGAATAAGTTGAATACGCGTGGGTGTACTCGGCATAAATAAATTTATATGATTGAAAGCGATTTGTGTGACTTGAATGTATTCTGTAAAATAAATAAAGAATCGGTAAATATATATCGAAAAGATTCGATGTATTTACAAAAACCTCATCAACAAATAAATCTAAATTTGTGAAAATTGATGCTGATTGTGCGAATGGTCAGTCTTCTACAGAAATTCAATTCTGTTCCTTTCAACACAATAAAGTTGTAAATGATGCGTCTACCTTGATTAACTACCCGCAGTATTTCTTACTACTAGTTTTTTTGTGTGTACTGTATGGCCGCATATGACCGGCGTCACTGTCGGTCATAGCGGCGTCCGTGACGACCTAGACCTCAATAAGTGTGTGATTATATACGTGTGTGTGTGACAGGATAGACATCTATATATATATATATATATGAGCTTCCAAAATACTGACAAAAACAAGTTCAAGTTTTGCTGCCGTTTAAATGGGCGATCAATAAATGAACGTTGCAAACACACACTCACGAATGAATAGTAGAACGCACACGTAAGGAAAAAGAGCATCCCACGAATATCAAACGTAGAGAACATGTTTTTGCGAAATTCAGTAATGCAATTTAATTTGGTTCATTTTGATCATTAGAATGATTTATTTTGATATTTAAGCTATACTGCTTATGGCATACATTTCCTCGTGATTTAATAAAGTAACAATTTTATTTTTAATAAAGTTCAGATCAGCAACTACAAAAAGTTACAAAATAACTAGTCACATAAATGGTAAAGATGATATTTTCTTCACGTCTTCACGTGTTGTTCTGATTTATTTTAAGAAATGATGTAATTAGTAATCTCAGTCAGACATGTTGCTGCATACATGAGAGTGAGATAACCTGCTAAATTTGCTATTTTACTATAAGCATTATAACATATATATTCCATTTTAGTAAAATCAATATATATATATATATATATATATATATATATATATATATATATATATATATATATATATATATATATATATATATATATATATATATATATATATATATATATATATATATATATATATATATATATATTGATTTTACTAAAATGGAATGAGTCACTACGAGTGGTGTTGATAATAGTTTGTCCAATTTGTTAATACTTTACTTAATCTCAACTACATTACAAGCAACTTTACATCAACACAAGAGTCGATTTTTTCAAGTTAAAATATAAAAATAAAAACATTTCAAATAGTTTTGTATAGTCCATAAGGAAGTTAGTAATTTGAAATTGTAATCCTTTTTAATATTTGATGCATCCTCTTGCATCTTATTACACTTTGGTGTTGCGTTCAATTTCACTGTTTTACTTGAGGTTATTCACATAAGAGAAATTAATAAATAACGTCTGCATGAATATTAATATTTTGCACAGGCTGCCTTCGATGGATGTTGGTTTATAGCAAAATGTATTTGATTTCATAGACACTGGCGTCAAAGTGTAATAAATATCGACGGCATCAAAGTTCTTGCTAGTTTAAGATATCAAATTATCTGTCGAATGTTATAAAACAGAAAATATAACATCAACTTCGAACAAAGTTATTAAAATTAGTATCCAATTCCATCTGATGTGCGGAATATATTTATGTCATTCAAATTTAAATTTTTTTTAAAAATATCAATATGTTTAGCCAAAAAATGTAGTGGTATATACAAATAAACGATATTATTTTATTATTATAATGTTTCATATATGTTATCCGCTACTTTTACTTTCGCAAAAAATAAATTTTTCATAAAAAAAAGTTAATCGAAAATACTGTACTTTACTACACTAGTGCCCAAAAGAACACCACCATTAGGCACGTTTTATTGTCGAATAAAAAATAAATAAAAGTAGAATTGATTTCCAGTAGCTATGTTTAAAAACCAAAACCGATAATATCGACTATAAGGAACTAAAATAAATTTTATCGGATCCAGTATGCTTTAGTTAGACATGCGATATCGTTTTTCTTGAATAATTAAAACAATATCAGCAACTTAAATATAGAAATGTATCTTCCCACGGTTGTTACCTTTTCAGGAGAGGATAATACCAGTACAAGTATAAATTTAATATTCGCTTAGAACGGAAAGCTAAACGTATTTTATGTGCGATGGCAATCTATTATAATGATAAAATATAAAGCCAAAATGGTCCACAATAAAAGCAAACAACTTATCTACGAAATACTTTGTTTTTAGGCTTATTTTTATCACAATTTTGCACTTCTTTACGAAGCAAGAAGACATTGGTATATAACAAATATTTACAACAAAAAA
This sequence comes from Nebria ingens riversi, assembly GCA_018344505.1. NCBI lineage: Eukaryota > Metazoa > Arthropoda > Insecta > Coleoptera > Carabidae > Nebria > Nebria ingens. The sequence continues at coordinate 17,810 of JADQWA010000588.1, read as the reverse complement.
CCTATATTTTCAACCTCTGTCAGTGAAACCATATCCTATAATTTGTCAAAAAAAAACATTTAAACAGTAGCACTAAATGATGCAAGTGTATCATCAATTTATATTTGTTTGATATAGTTATGTTTTATTTATAGATATAACTCTATGAAATCATATTGTTTGGTAAAACAATAGAACAAGGTTTTGATTTTGATATCAATGCACACCACATCCATTATTTAATTGTTAGGTCATTTAAAGTTAACAATCCTTAACATTAGAAACATTTTGGAATAATGAAAATGTCAGTGTTTGGCTAGTGGATTTATAAATAGACCCCAACAGCCAATTAGTAGAGCAAACGAAATATAATTGATTGTAATAAAATCATGATTTAAACTTTTGACCTAGCTGGGTAAATGATAAAATTCAGAAATTGTTTTATAAACTAACTTCGACCATCAAGAATATTGATTTTACTTTTTGGAAGTTCAAGGAGAACTCATGAATTTTAATTTGAAATAACTGCGTTAAATATAACCAATATATTATTTTTAAATCTTGTTTAAATCAAATTAGAAGTGAAATATATTATTTAAAGTTTTTTGATTATATTGCAAATGGCCCATTTTATATACGTAGGAGTCAAGTATTCTGCTTAATTGCTTCACTATAGTCTAGCCACTAGATGAGTTCAAAACAAAAAGGCGTATTCATCGCGCTAACAGAATCTATATATTGGTCGGAAGTGTATGTTTACCCACGATAATACAGCCCTTAACATGACTAGGCTAAGTTCACCCACGTTGTAACAGAATCATGTGAATATAGCAAAACACTTGCATTGATCGTGTTTTAAGTAGAAAGTTTTTGGACTCCTGTTTTTAAACAAGTAAAATAGTTATTTGTTAAACAAATTTGATTTTATTAATTTTATCGGCTCTTTGTTATTTACCACAATTCAAAATTTAATATGATTATGATTATTTGCGCATTTAAAGTTATGCTATATGCCATATAGTTGTTTCCAATAAAAAATATATTATTGTATGTTGTATTACTTATTGGGAATAGATGTAAAGGGTTTTCTGCCACCCCATTTGATGGGAATATGCATGAAGTTATGTATGTATTACTTATTTTAAACATAAGAAAAGCTTGACTCATGTCCATTGTTACCAAAAAAAAATAAAAGTGATTTTTAAAATTCTATATGAATGGTGTTAAATTTTAATTAAATGAAAATTGAAATTTATAATTAGTTTATGCTCATAATAGAAGTTCTCCTAACCTTAAAGAGTGAATTTAGAATTCAATTAGGTAAGTAATTACCGAAATATATTCATAGAGACCCATCAAAAATTCTAGTAAATAAATAACATTCAATCAATAAATATATCAGAAAAATATTTACCGGATGTGATATGATCAAACATGAGAATAAATAATTCACTCAATAAATGAAAGGTAATCGCTTATGAATTGCGGGCGGATCTATAGCGTAATAAGATCAAATACTCAACCCCCTGCGTAAGGCATTGTGTGTGTATGTGTGTGTGCAAAGAAAACTTGTGTTGTGTAGGTATCTAAAAGCATGACGTCACATCAAGTTAGTGAGTTCATTCATAAAATGAGTGAAAAATAAAATAACAAGAGCGGGCATCGCATCAGCGCGGGCGCTGTGTTGGCTAGGATCGTTAATAATTCATCAGTATTGATTGCGTTGAATTGCATGTGGTCACGATATGTATGAATGGTGCGGAGTGCTGCGGTATTCACGAGTAAATGCTGACCATGTTCTAAAATACCTATTGTACGAGTATAGCTTTATGGTCAAGGCATAGAAGAGGTATATAAACACGAACGAAATTATTTATTAAAAGAATGAAATTTAAATTTGACTTGATTTAATAAAATTAATAACAAAAACAACAATTTTCTCTGATTGCTTAAATTTCGTATTACATTTTGATGATTGTTATACGATATACGAGTACAGTGTCGGACAAAAGTTAAGCAACTACCTTAATACAGAATAAAAACTGTAAAAATACAGAATTCATACGTAACTATGAGAAAACTATTTATGGGCAAATGAAACACATATCGTATAATCATGTATAGGAATACAAACTATCTTTGAAATTATTTTAAAAGAATGATAAATATACTGTAATAAGTATTTACAATTAAGGTGCACTTGGGTTGCCTTTTATCTAAATTGCCCGTAAACATTTTATTTTTGCAGAATTAATAAGCAATACTGAACGTTGTTATATTACATCTAGAACTGCGTGAGAGTAAAGTTAATTGCAATGATGAACTCGAAAGAAGCAAATCAAATCAAATTGAAAATATAGGTAAAATATGTTTTGAATTGTTTCCTAATATAATTTTACCAATAATATTTTCTTGGAAAATTCGGAATTCAAAGAAATTCACTAATATAAAAATACATGTTTTTTATCAGTGAAGTACTGAACCAGCTAGAAGTTAACGCAATATATATATATATATATATATATATATATATATATATATATATATATATATATATATATATATATATATATATATATATATATATATATATATATATATATATATATATGTATATATGTGTGTATATATATATATATATATATATATATATATATATATATATATATATATATATATATATATATATATATATATATATATATATATATATATATATATATATATATATATATATATATATATATATATATATAATATAATATGAAACGGTGGAAAGAACAAATGTGCAAAGGTCGACAGTTTTCGTTATGAAAACTTGTCACTATGGAATGGAAAAATTTCAAAAATCATACAGACAATATTGCGAGTCCATATGTCACACAATTTCTATTTGTAGCCTTTGGTCGTTGTATAGTCAGAGAAAGGAATAAGAAAAAAATGGATAAAAGAAATATCGAATCATTCCGAGTGTCGATATAACAAAAGCCCAAGATATAAAGCGAAGGAAAAACTAAAAGCGATACAAATCCCAATTGGATAGATATTCCGTCAGAAATTCTAACAGTAAAAAGTGATGGGCACAACATTGACATGCAGGCTGGGAATAGCAGTGTCTTCTAGATGACCGCATCTCGGACGAATGGTCCCTAAGGATTTCTTCATCTCATACTCATACACTCGAAGCTAGTTAAGCACGATATCCTTACGTCATTTGGGCTTATAACCCGAGATATAACACTAAAATACTGCCGAAAATCATTTTCTTTATACCTTTGCTATAAATGAACCTACGCATCACTCGCCTAACGAACTATTTATCTTTCTACATAAAGCAAAACGAGCTAAACTGAATTAATAATAACTGGTACTTAAACCACGGTGGTATCTCTCTATTGGAAAATATATAATATAGTAATAGCTTAAGGTTGGGTAAGATACACTAAACAAAGCTTGAGTTGTAAGAGAAATATAAAAATAAGAAAATAAAGTTGGAGATTTTATGATACATAAACTACGTGGTATAATATGTTTCTTGATATTCTTAATTAAAAATTATTTTCTTAAACTGGTTGCAAAACTATTGATTAACTTTATAAAAATAGTAATTTAATACATGTATAAACATCGCTACAATTGATAACCTGAATATAAACAAATGTACGTAAACATTTTCTTGGTTAAAAGTCTTCTTATTTTTTTTATAAATACTAGGATAATTACTTTTGGTTAATTTTGTTTATTTTATATATCACAAATATCTGACAATTGTATATATTTGAAAATAATGATAGATTTTTATAAATATTCAATTACAACTTTTGTTTTGACTTCATAAAGGCGTAGGTACACAAATCACGTACTCGTGATGATATTCATTCCTCTAGTGCCGAGTTTTAAAAGTAACTGCCAGAGAAAGTTTCATAGAATTGTCAAGTTGAGAAACTGTAATTAGTGGCAACCTCAGCAAAGTTGAACTGCGACTGGTTGATTCTATTAAAACTGCGCAAGGCGAAGAGTGGCTAGCGTGGTACACTGTTTTACATACAACTTGAAATACGGTTATTAAAAATGGCGCCTCGAAAAAATGAAAATGGCCAACGAAGTGTATTAAATTTCATACTTTTGCGAAGCTATTATTATGGCATTTTTGTCGCTCGTTCATTATTTAATAACGGTGTTGGGTAAATCGCATTTATATATGTTTGTGGTGTTTTAAAATGCACATGCATACCATCACGCTTGTTTTATGAAAGTAGATGGATATGGCAAACAAACCTTTTCATTTAAACTCTTACTATTTTATCCATTTGATTCTATCTATACATTCCTTACGTCATCTATATACATATTCGCCGCATGTGTAATTTATTTTTTCGACGACTTTGTAAAACACGACAACGGTTCTAAAATTTGGTTTTTTTGATGATCTTATAGTATAAAATTATTTTATATATTATCATCAGCCACACGCTTCTATACCCGATTACATATTATGTTATCAGCAATATATCATAATTCTCTTAAGGTAGTCATGGATGTATAAAACAAGAGTAATCGTGGTTAGAAAGATTTTTACTTTCTTATACGAAGTAATAAGTAAGTATTGTAATCATGAACATTTCTACATCTTATACGTTGAATGTTAAACGGGGATCGCGAATGGACTTGCCGCTATTTAAATTGCACGACCGGAGTCTATATTCATACAAATGCATGGAAATATAAATATATTAGAAAATAATCCACATGCACTCTGAAATGTATCTATCCTTATTTATGTACATAGACCCGAAATTTATTTGTTATTGCTTGTTGTTACGTATAATCTTGTTCAAATCGGTGCGGAACCAACCAGTTTGTCGATAGACGCCGACCACAAGAGTTCATTTTATATGTGTTTAATGCATGTAAATCTATAGAAGTTGTTGTTAAAATAGCGTTAAATTGTTTAAAAATGATTTAAATTGTGTTAAATCTTGTAAAATAGTGTTTTCGTACTATAGTTAGCGTTCAAATAATTTACGGGAGTTTGCCAGTGTTGCTCGCCTACGTATTATAAGTTTCACGAACCTTCCATAGGTAATAGAGATTTTCTGCTTTTTTATTAATATAAATACAATTATTTTAAGATGTTTTTAAATGTATAATTATTTTTAAATAACGTTACAGCATTCTGATACTTTAAATGACTATATTAGGATTTTTAAACATTGTTAAACAACGTTACTAACCACAAACATTTATAGAATATTATTTTGAATATTTGCATGTTTTTTGTTGTTGTAGGATCAACCGGGTAATTCGTAAAGCAGTCCCTCAAATTTGAGGTAGAAGAGACTTAAGGTAATTTTTATTATTATGCTATGTACCTAGTTATATTTCTTAGTCGCCATCTTATAAAATATATATTTATATATGTATATGTTTCTCTGCGGGGTGGGAGGAGGACGGGATTATATATTTTGGATATTTGTTTAACTTTTTTTATTTTTAAATAGCAATAAATTTCCTTAGAAATTTAATAGAAATTAAATATTATTTAAATAATTGTTACTTTTTTTGAAATAAATAACTTGATATATTCAGTAATGGGTTAAAAAATTTTAATTCCATAAATAGGATGTACCCGTTGCGGCCTCCGTGCGCATGTGAGCGCTTTTGCAAAACGGTTTTTCCCCCACAATAAAAGTGCGTTCTATTCTTTATTTATATGTTAATAATTGCGTGATTATTTTGAACAAGTGCCGCGCTTTTAGTACCAAGTGTATCTACGTGTATACCTACTTTAAACTTAAAATAAATATTTATTCTTTCGTTTAAAACTGTGGAAAAAAAGTCTGTTACTGATGTAGTAATTAAATAATATAATTTTAACGTGGGCTTAAACAATGTGTAATTTTTATGAAATGGAAATTGTGTTTTAAATCATATAGAAATTCGGGTTTAATAAATCATATTTCTTCGTAAATGCTGCAGCAAAATCAGACGCAGAACCGCCAAGCAGTGGTGGTTGTTTGCTGTGCTTAAAATCTGTATAGATACATTTTTGTACTTTTGGCTCTTCTATATAGCAGCGGTTTTATTGCGATTTTTAGATGTTTTTTACAGGTTAAAAACCAGTAATTGTGTAATAATGTTAATAATAATAGTACAAAGCAGGCCATGAGCAGCTAGCTATACTTCAGAGTATAGTAGTTATACTAAACTTATAAAAAAGGTTTTAATATCGCGGTTCCTATATGTTTGTTTGGTGCTACAAGTTAACTAGTATAATTATAATGATAGTCAATTAAGTGTATAGTGTGATCTGATTGAATAGATTAGATTTGAGTGAAAATAGTTTATTTCTACATCTTTTAATTTAGTGTTTTTTATATATTTTCGTTAAAACTTTGAGTTCAGAATGTAATAAATAAATATGAAAAACGGTCGCATGGGGTGTTTTAAGCATTGTTTAATTACTAGACATGATTACTAATTTATTTTACTAATATTTAGGCCTGACCAATCCACAACAACAAAAGGGCTTTAAGAATAGAAAATGTAAGTAATTTTTTTATTATCCGGAATGTGATATCTTAATATTTCCCAGTTTATTTATTTTTATTAATTGTTTATATGTATAATTATATATATATTATATATATATATTTATATATATATATATATATATATATATATATATATATATATATATGTGTGTGTGTGTGTGTGTGTGTGTGTGTGTATGCACCATCCGATTCGTAAACAAGTGATTTATTTTTTAATATTACCGCGAGTGTATATCAATTAGTGAAATGACTACGTAAAATATATGCCATTCCCTATAAAGCATTATTCAAAGTTTCTTAAAAAAAATTGACAACTCCGTTTAAAATTCTGTGATAGTAAAAGTGAGTGTTTAAATAATTTTAGTAAATTCATGAATAAAAATAGTGCTAATGAATGATTAAAAATAAATGATATCGCGAAATAAAATCCAGTGCAATCAATCAATCGCTAACAGGAGCAACTAGAACTTCAGCTGTAGTAGGAGAGGAACAAGTAATGGATTTGAATTTGGTGAGTACCATTTCTACTCCTAATATACTTCGTGCGTATCAGGCAGTGATTTTTTATAGGGTACAAAAAGTAAAGAGAATCCACTGTCTTCGGGTGTACCTATTGTAATATTTACTGTATGTTTTTTTTCTTCTTTTAACAATTTCTGAGTACGGCGCGTATTGATCTACTTAATTTAATAAAGAACCCAACGAATTATCCATATATTATTGAAAATTACTCAATAGTAAAGTTAGCTTAGTTTGCTGAGCAATTTCTAAAATGATCTATATTCTTCGGTGTATGGATATTTATTTGTGTTTTACATACGTAAAAGGATGATTTAATTAAACAAGATGAATCACTGATAAGCCGCGGTAACTCATTTCCGAGTTTCCTACTTTTGCAAAGTTCTAGTGATTCTCCATAGTGCTTCAACTTGCCACTAACATCACCTCATAATAGACATCATCTTGCTTAAAATTTATTGCATTGGATGTGGTACTGCGCTGACCTCCAGCAAAGTTGTATGTGAAATTGCAATTCATGTAAATTTTCAATGTTTACACGTTTGATTTAAACCCGTTGCGCTAAATTTCTGCTGACTGTGTATAAACAAAGTTTATTTCACTAATTAAATCATTTATTTATGTGACAATTCCATGTAAATTTGATGTCTAATGCCTAAAGGAACGCCATTTTCAAATGAGCATCGAGAAATATGCAGGAGATAGTAAACCACGTCATCTATGTAGAAAATAGTACCTAGACAGCTCATAAAGAATCTGTCAGTTGAGAAGCATTTAGAAAATATATTTCACAGTAAAAAGTTATTTTATCGTATATGTATATATTGTTCGTCTTGATTTTTAATATGACTTTTATGTTTTGCTGATAATATTGAAAGAAAGTCTAATTTTAAATTTTATTTTATTTCAATCGTTAACAAATTTAAATTTATCCTTTTGCGTAGCACGGGCATAACAGTCCTCTATTAAAACACATAAATGTTAAATTATCGTTCCCTAAATATAGTAGACTTTCGAATATCTGGACACGCAAGGAAATGAGCTTGACAAGATAATCAAATATTCGATTAATCGACAAAATGAAGAAATAATATATATTTAGGAGCCCACTTTTTTTTTTAAATGATGATTATAATATAAGAGCTATTAGTCTTTATAAAACTCTTCGAAAGCACAAAGCTCTAAGTTGTTAGGTGCTGGACCAGTGTACGTTTGTGGACTAGTTCGATTATAATGGCTCACAAGACACTGTTTTATAAAAAATATAGCTGCAAAAAGAAAGTAAGAGAGAAAATGGATGAAGTAATTCACCCAGTTATTTTCTTCTATTTTTTCTCGTTTCCTAAAATTTCGTATGAAACAAAACTGCTAAAAAAAAGCTTGAATCAATTTTAATTTATTTATATGCCAAAATATATGTGTACATTCGTGAGCATATGTGTTTGTTTATAGCTAACAGATGCACACATGAGATATGTGTATTGGCGCTGATAGATGTGCAGACCACACCGTCAACAGAATTGACTAACAAGAATTAGCTCTGGTCGTGGTCATATTGTTTGCACACTGCATGCCCATGATATAATACATGTTTTAGTGTATTGTCTACGTACTTTTGTGTGCATATATGCTTGTATGTATGTGTGTGGTGGTATAAATATGAATAAACACATGGGAACTAATATATCAGGATTATACCGGAATAAATATTCATGTTAACATTTCACAACTTTTATTACAATTTGGGCTATTTTGATCGAAGCAACATTTTAATAAAAGCCTGTTTAAAATTAAAATATCATCATTTCTTATTTAAATATTAAAATAAATAGCAAATTGTTGTTTGTTATAGGGTTAAAGTTTAAATGTATGCCTTACAGTGACGCATAAATAGTTGTTTTTTTTTACAAATATTAATAGATTAAGTATTTCTGTATGATATGCTACTTCTGGTAAATGATTGGCCAATGCAATCGAGATGCGTAGGTAAAAAGGAAAGAGCTCAATATTTCCGAAAGAAAAATATTTTCATATTTTTTCTAAATAAATGGTTACAGTTTAGTGTAAAACGCCTTTATGGTCGGGCTTAAGCTTAAATAAGGCACTGGATATATTACTTGGGATGTTTTAATATTGCGTCCCTCGAAATTCAATATTTTTCAATAACAACGCTTTTCGCGTCGGTTGATATAGTATCCACACTACTGTATTTATAGTAGGTACATTTTACGATGTGGCAATTTGCGAAATTGAAATTCAGTGTGACGTAAACATCACTACACATCGTAAACAAGCAGTATATATCCTTTACATACATTTTTAAACGTAATCATAATATTTTTTTGTATAATAAATATTAAAGTTGCTTGTCTGAATTTTTGGAAAAACCATTTCAACACCAGTAGGTATTTAATTTTAAAACGACTTTAAAATCAATCCAAAATTTCTAAGAATTAAATCATGATTTATATTTATTTATGGTCAAAAGCTATTTTAAAGTAAGTTTAACAAAAAAGCACTTTTTGATATAGACTACTATAATTCTTATATATACAAACCATATAATTGGTTGTATTTACTAAGCATACATTGAGTCTGACTTGTTATAACATTGGTAAAACTAGCATAAATAAATAATACAACTGAAATCAAACTAAAACAGCATTTCAAACTACGTTATTAAATTATACAGTAAACACTACATAAATATCAGCCAACCGATAAACAGTAAATAAAAGCAAAATGTTTGTAAAAATAAAAACACTACAGCCAAAATCAACAATCCACCGGTGAACACATGAAACGTCAAATAGCCAATGTGATTGATTGAGTAGCCAGAAGTGGTTTGTGTTGTTGCCCCCACCATTTGGAAGGGGCTGAGAAGTGCTAGGTAAACAGGGTCAGGGTAGTTTCTGAAGACCTTCGTGCATTGCTGCGATGAGAAGTGGGTTGAGGTCGCGGGTTAAGATCACTAGTGCAAAGGGCACTTCTGATATCAAAGAATAAGATAGAAAAAATAAGTATAGTGGCCGCCTTCTTCGCGTGAGGTCAATGGGATAGAGAGGCGATGGAATTCAATGATAGAGGGGATTTCAGGTGATTAGAAAGAAGAGGGTAAAGAGGAATGAGAGATACGTAGAGTTATGAGTTAAAAGTAATAGGGATTTATATAAAAGAAAAATTATATGTAGAGCTAAATAAGAAAGAAAGGAGAATCTGGTTAGTAGAGCTAGATTACCGTGAGATTGAGATAAATTGTGGTTGCAAAAAGAATATAACGGTGTTTTGAATATCTGATTTATATTTTAAAGTAATTGGTTCGCCAAAGTTGTGAATAAGGTTTGGTATGGACGAAATTGATGTGATGTTTGTTAGAAGTCATTTTGTGTTTGGGATTCATCCATAAACTTATCAATGAAGTGAATTTAATAGTTACAGAACCATCTTGATTTAATAACTAATATACAGAGCTAAATGTGAAATACAAGACGGTGACGTGTTTGATTACCACAACCGGCAATCGTATACATGTTTATAAAAGTGCCACAGCTCAAGAGAAAATTGAATGGTAGAAAAATAATTGCAAACTGGTAGCTTGTTAGAAAGCAAAAGCAAATGCCAAAAAAAGCAGTTTTATATTTGACGTCAAGATAACATTCACAAAAGATATCAATTATTATATTTGTACTCAATTCATGTGTTTTTTATTTTTGTCGTTTCTGATTTTGGCTGCTGCAAATAAAAAGACACAAATCTAATTACAGTTGAACGATTCCAAAATAAATAATTAATTAATGTTATAGTTTAGTTTACTGTAATCTGTAATTTCTGTCAGAAATTTTGCTTACTATTAGGAAATCAATAGGATAAAATTGGTTCTATCAACATTTGCAACTCAATTATCTCTCGCTAGATATAGTCGTCTAAATTCAAATTCAGCATAACTATATTTCCTATTCAGTGATCACTGATCAACCAGTAGGTGAAACAAAGAGTGAGACTGTACAGCAGACATATATTATGAACATACATAAAAATATGACAACTACACAACTTAAAAAGTATTGGTGATGTTTGTTACTAATAATTAAAACATTATTATTTAACTGTTGTTTGAACAAGATAATGATTTTGATTTTAGTACGATTGCCTGAGAGTGGTTTGTTCAGACAACCACTCTATATGGATGGTTGCGAATTATGGTTTACAAAAACATAGGTATATCATGTTTGTTAGCAGTAATGTTGTGTCTATATTATTTAATCCTTTTTCAATATATATTCTTTATCAAATGTAACGTAATAATCTGGTCGGGATGATTATGTATTCGCAATGCATCATCGTGTTGTATATACTCTGTGTTTTATATCTATTTTAGCGATCAGTAAAGTCTGTTTTTGTCTATTTTATTCTGCCTATAAATGTATAGGCTAGTAATACTGCCATTAGGCCAACTGTATGATAGGTGTACGGATTCCATTTTAAAATTAAGTATAAGACTCTAGTCCAGTAACCGCTGCGTGTGGGAGATAATAGTCGAGTTACGTCCAACGAAGTACTACTTACTGGTCTGGTGCACACAAAGCAATTACACACCATAAACAGATATACACTCCCTTTATGAGTAGGACTTCTGACGAAACCAACCATGTTGTTTCCACATTAGTTTGTAAGATTTTATTTCTATTTATATTAATGAACAAAGTAAATAAATTACGATTGAATGATAGTCTGATGCTAGTGGTGCTCTACCTGCCAGCTATAGTGTTACAATCCGGAGAAACCCAATTTTGCACCCTTGACTGTAATGGTGGAGATGCAGATCACTTGGTAAAGGTGTCAAGTTCTCGTAAATACGCACAACTAGTTTGTGAGAGCGAGCCAATGGGTAAATTCGCAGATTCATGTAGCGTGTTTGTGTGGAGCGGAGCCAACGGGCTGAATCGCAAATTCAGACAGTTAGTCTATGTGGAGGGCAGCCAACGAGGCAGAATCGCAGATTCATACAGCATGTCTGCGTGGAGCGAAACTCTGTACTCACAGATCTTTGCTAATATTGTTAAGCGTCAGGTTGTGTATCTTTCGATGAGACATTGGGCTATCCTTAATTATCCAATTGTGATATCTATGATAAGGGCTTATAATATTGATTGTCAGAATACTTACGTGGGCGAGATGAATGGTATGAGGATGCGGGGTCGTCCTCGGAATAAGTGGATGAATATGATTGAAAATGAGTTGCGCGAAAGCAAAGTTGCAAGCAAGCGAAATAGAAGAGCATGTATGAAGAATCTAATGATTATGTATGAAACGAAAGAGGATTGTAAAAATGAGATTGAATGGCAAAAGATTGTCAAGATGCGAATGAATGGTAAGGGTTTTCTGTCACCCCATATGATGGGAATAGGCATGAGGTTATGTATGTATGTGTAATCCACTCATAGTTCTATTTTATAACAGAATAACTAGGATGTATTAAGAGTCAGCGCTGTAGACAAATCAACCAACCATCTGGGATATAATTTATAATTAATTTTAAATTGTATCTTATGAAAACACAAATGAATGCCATCATTTTTTTTTTATATATATATATATATATATATATATATATATATATATATATATATATATATGTGTATATATATATATATATATATATATATATATATATATATATATATATTATAATATATATATTATATATGTGTATGTATATATATATGTATGTATATATATATTATATATATATATATATATATATATATATATATATATATTATATATATATATTATATATATATATACGGCAACTTTAGGGGAAGAATACATGAAGACTTTTAAGTTTATACAAGGTTTATAATATAACAAATTTTAATGAGAATTGACCCAATTACTACAATTATAACATGGTTTAGCTTCGTATGCAAGCTCACAACATGAGATAGAAACATGCCGTACGCACGATTTGAACAGAGTGATTTGATGGTCGCGTGCTGCCAACCCATTGGCCAGTTATTCGAACGGTTTTCAGTGTTGAATTGCGTGCCTGTAATACACTGTTTTATAAACAGGCAATGCAATATGTTTTCAGGGTCAGTTTTAGATACTTGTGGCAGTAGTATATACTAGATAAGAATAAAGAGTATATAAACAGCTACCTATATTTATTACGCCAATAATTGCGTTGCAGGTTGCCTCATTCGCTATTTATTTCTGTTTATAGCGGATGAATAACGTTACAAAGCTAACCGCTCTTTATTCGCGTTAAATGGATGATATTTGATGTATGTACATATTGTGTGCATATGACTTGAATGCATGTGCATAGGTGGTTATGTCGAAGAGAATTAAATTGCGTTTACGTGTGAACTACCTACGCCTTAACTAAACAATAATACTTCATTGCACGAAAGAAATTGTTGATTAATCTAACAATATATAATAATAATTTATTAATTGTGTTGGAATTTTTGGATTTTTGTAAATATTGTACATAATTAACTAAATACTTGGAATAAAGAAATATTTAGTAAATATGTAACCTGTACTTTACGTACATTATAGCACTACCACTAGATGTATAAATTAGTCAATATAATTCTGATGATAGAATTCAATAATTCAAAATATTTATTTGACTATATGCTATGTCACAAATTAAAGAAAATATGTTTGGTGCTTAAAAGTAATTATCCAACATCGTAGTATTTACACTTGTTAATAGAATAGCGAAACAGTACAAAAGAAAGTAAAAAATGCAATGTTTGTTCTCATATAATAATTGAGCCACATTGTGGGAGCTTTAACATATAAAACAAACACGTTCAACACAATGTTCTAACCACAAAGCTGATTACAATTCTATTTAAAACAATTGGTAACATGTTGTGGTACACTGGATTATATTTCAAATATCTATTTTTAATTTATGCACTCTGCTTATCAAATAACAATGCACAGCTTGCTGCGCGTCAAAGGATTGTGTTAATAAATTCATGTATTCTGTAGAAAGCGGTTTCGTTTTTTAAATTTGTTTTCAATGCGTAAACTGACCGATGTATTTTTCGTTTATTGTTGAAAATTATGTCCGTTATTTTTGTCTGCTTGTTTTACCTAATGGCTTATTTTCAATTATACGTAGAATTAAATAAATTACAATTTTCTGAAAATTGTCTCTATTCTAAGTATTGATTTGAAAAGGTAACAATATTGATACAAAATAAAATAGTTCTATTTAATGTTACAGTTAAATTAGCTTCATTGGATATTTTTGATATTTCAAGAAAAAATATGTATTTGAAATGAAAGATTAACAATATTAATCAAAAGGGTTAAGGCCACTTGAAGTTCATGTTTAATTTTCTATAATCTTTTGATCGGAGTAAATATATATAAAAAAAAATATATCTTCAAGGATATCTAGGGCTGCAATAGAAGTAATTAATTTTAATGACATTATCACCTGGGCACTTAGCTATATTTACTTGGATAAAATATAAATGAAGGTCTTTGGAAAATAAAGTGAATTGTTTTTCTTTTTGTTTTTTAATAGAACACACATACATTTAAAAGATAATAGCTTAATAACAAAGGAAATATTGATTAGTTATTTATATTTACTTAATAAATACAGAAATATGTCACCACTATATTTTCTATAATTAAGACTTGCACTTTTTGATAGATTAATATAGGTTTATCTGTGACATGCGTTACCAGCATCATAACAACCATAAGATTACAAGTACGCCCATAGCGTATTTATACATATAATATTTTTAATATTTTACTAACCTTTTTGAAACGCTTCTATTACCAAAGTTTCATCATTTTATATTCAACAGTTTAGGCTGTACACACAAAAGCACACACACGCACAAAGACAATCATCGTATTAATTATCAGCGGAATCTACATTATTTTGTGTATAAAACTCAATAAAAATTACCCATTACATAAATTAGACAATTTAAGCATTGAAATATTTAAAAAGTAATACTCAAAAACAAATAAAGATTTAGTCCCCTATCTTGTTTGAGAAAACTCACATAATACTTCCGCGTTTGCGCACGACTCTTCTGACCAGTATAGTGAAGAACGATGTATCACGTTATGTGTTCCACGTGTTTGTGCAGTGAAAATTATGAGATTACCTGGTAAACTGTTCGACAATAAGTGAAAACTAACAATTGAAACGTTTTTAAGTGTTTGTGATATCAATTGGTGGACAGGATGGCGTGTATTATTAAATGTAAGTGCATTTATTACCTATTCATTGGCGTTATGTTTTTGGTTATGTAGCTCTGCATGTGTTTATAGGAAACAAGTACTTGTAGTTGTAAAGG
Source organism: Nebria ingens riversi (assembly GCA_018344505.1). NCBI lineage: Eukaryota > Metazoa > Arthropoda > Insecta > Coleoptera > Carabidae > Nebria > Nebria ingens. Next base: position 2,410 of record JADQWA010000588.1, on the reverse strand, counting down.
TGTATATACACATGTGCAGAACTGTTCGAATGCAATATACAATACGGTTATGTTTATAAATCTGTAAGAATATACATTTTCTTGTCCAAAAATAGTCAGACTCGATTCAGGACAGGTCGAAAGGTGCATCTTCGTTATAATCTCGAGTTTGCAATACTTATTATTTCGTATAAGAAAGTAAAAATTGTAGATCTTCATATTATTAGTGAATAACATTTGATAAAAATAGATTGGGTTACAAAAGATGACAGCAAATGTAGTAATAATTTAGTAGTAGTCATTTATTAACTACCACATATTTTTAATTATGTCACTTGACCAAATATTTAAGCTATTCGTATTTTACGTACTTTCAGGTAAAACCATGCACATTTTCTGCAAAAATATAGTGCACGTAGCTACTTAAATATGTCTTTACAATAATAAATATTGTTTTTATAACGATAGATAACTTCTTCTGAAATTGGTAGATGTTATTGTTGTTGTGGAATCAACATGCGATGAGGAATAAAAATGGATATGATGTAAAGATATCCAATATAATCTGAATGTTTTCTCTTCAAACCCAATTTAGCATTAAAATCAATTCTCTGCTTGCCTGGAATGATATTAAATAGTGACCTATATTTACTCGTAATAGATATGTAAATTTAAAATCAATGTTTTCTTGCAATCTGACTGTGCCAGTCGAAAAATACAATTAATATCATTTTCTACGTTGATTCTTTTCAACTTCATACATCAAACACAAGAAATTTTATTTTAAAATCATTCGTTTATTTGTCCGTCATATCTCAATGTCATTTTGACACACAAAAGTATCATTCATAATTCTTTGTTTGATAATCAAAATGTATAGTCCAATTAATAGACTATTCTATCGTTTCCATATTTCCTAAACTATTTCATGATAAAGTAATAAAGTAATATTTAATATAATTTCGTCTATTCAAGTTTAGGTCATTACAAATATTATTTGTACGTTTTTCAAGTATAATCTATTGTTATTTAATAAAAATAAGATGTAAATCGTTATATATAAATATTATTGATTGGAAATACTCTCAATTTTTAATTTTGGTAATGAAAAAAATTAATGTATAATTTTTAAACTTGCGCCATAAATTATTTTATATAAAAAAAATCTAAAAAATGGTTTGTAAAAGGAAATGGAACCGAGAATTGACCAAACTCCATTAAGTTTAATGTTGTGTATATTTCAACAACTTTCAAGTAATACCGTACTTTATTGTAAAAAGAAACTCTTAAATTCGTTAGCAAACCTCTCGTTTCCTTTCATTGTGTTTAAATATCTATTTATTTATAAAATACAAGTTTCTTTAAGTTGAAAAGTTTGCAAATCCTAACTTTATTTCGAATGCTTTGTGAAACAAAACAATAATATATCCATTTCTTAAAAATCCAGTTAGATATTGTTTCATATATAATTGCATTCGTTTGTAACTAGTAGCTATAAAAACTACTACTTTAGTACTACTCATATTCCTGGGTAAAATATAATCCAGATAAGTTTTTAAATTAGAAGTAGCTTTTAGAATAAGAATAACTTCTCTTCCGATAAGTATATCAAGAATCTACTCCAACGAGATTATTGAGTGAAGTTTAGTTTATTGCAAACTAAAATTCAAAAATTTAATATTAAATAATACGAATTCCAGTGACGGTTGTTAAATTTGTTTTCCTCTTTTCATTCATTTTACTGTATCAAAATGATATGCTACGTCTAGAGAATGCTCGCCTTATGTTTACTTCGAATAAAATAATAATTTATGTAAACATAAAAAAATTATTTGCGTCGGTTATTGTTTTTAGCTCAAACCAATTCAATGCAAATATATCATGTCGCAGTAATTCTAGACTGATTTGGTTTATTGTAAAACCCAGGCTTATACGAAAATATGAAATGAAAAATAGTGTTGGCAAAAACTGCATGTTTTCTATCTCGCATAATATATTTTCAGTTTTGTTTATACGGTATATAAAGCTAGTTCTTTCTTTATATAGGAAGGTCAAGAAATAAAATGAAAAACTTGACGTTATACACGAACTAGACATTTAAGGTGAACCTTGAATATATGTACCTATGTATATATACAATTTGCATGTATAGTAGTATGTGGAAGATTGATTTTTACACGGACTAACTATGAATAGAACATGCGAGAATCGATAGAGTACCGGTAAAATATTTAAATTGTTTCGAAAGGCCAATTTTCTTTCAATAGCTCAAAGCCACTGATGCAGTGTCGGGCGGTATTCTGTCTTTCCAATTTTTATCGTTGACTTGTTCTTTTTTATTTTATATCATTATTCACACTCAAGTGCATTCACAAACATAGTTTGTCTTATCTTCATATATATATATATATATATATATATATATATATAT
>JADQWA010000325.1:0-22713 GCA_018344505.1 Nebria ingens riversi | reverse complement strand
TTTCTAAACGAGCTTGATGGTTCATCTTAATGAATTTCTAACGCGATATTCTTGCAAATTATATACTTGTTTCAAACAAAAATTGTTAAAAATTATTTTGCATTTTGAGCTAGTTATCTTTTCTGTAAGTTCAGCCATTTTTCAGTTACTGTATAAAGCAGGTAAACATGCACTTCCTCTTTAAATATTCTTTTTAAAGTCAGCTGACAGACAGACATTGAAAAAATATCTCAATAGATTCAGGGATGCTCGAAACGTATATAGTTTTTAATATCTCCTGATTACAATACTTATTATTCCCTTAAAAATAAATCTGTATATATCATGGAGTTTATGTCTCATAACTTATAATATGTCTGATTTTGTTCGCCATATAATTTGTTTGTAACAGTTGTTAAATTCGTTGATATCTAATGCCAACATTTTGTATTTTTCTGATGCTTACAATAAAAGTAATTAGATTTCCTTTTAGATTTACCACTCTGCTTTCATTACAACATGCACGATCCATTTGCGTGTATCTGTTTGTTATTACATCTGTGTACAAAAAGCACATTCGGCTGTCGAGCGCACCCAGGAAAGTGTGGAAAGTGTATAGGGTTTGTAGATCTGAATCGCGCGTCCCCAACGGCTATCGCGGGTGGTGGCGACATTATCATCTTCTCCTTGTCATATACCCGCAATATCGGCTATCAGTCTGTCTTTGTTTGTTTCGTTTTGGTGCTAGGACGGTGTCGGTGCGGTTTTCGCGTGAACGAGAAAGGACCAGCTAGGGTTATTTCTACAAGAGTATAGTACTACAACATGGGGTGGATTTGCAGTATGACAGCGGTGTTACTGCTTGTTTGTAACATGGTTTGTGCCTGCGCATGTGTGAGTATGTGTGTGAGTCTGGCAGGTTTTCCGACCACTGGTGGTTATTCAGTTAGCGATGTATGTGTGCAGGTTAAAATACTCCTTAGAATAGATCCTTACAAGCTACGTAAGACGATTTTCAGCGAAAGTTATTATCTTGTTTCTGGATTTTAGTTTCACTTCCTCTTATTCACTGTTTCACTACAGCGCTATTGTGTGATTTGTTTACGATTATTTTTTCAAATATATGTTGTTTCTTGTGTGCCAAAAAAAAACCTGCCAAACAATATATTATGCAGTTCTTAATAGATTAAGCCTCATAAATTAACGTATATAGCTGACTAGGAAATCAACATAATATTACCTAGAACAATTTACTATTTTTATTATTATTATTATTATTAAAACTACATGATTACCAAAAAAGTTAATTTCCCTCGTCATTTGAGAAAACTATAACACCAAAATCAGCTGACAAGCACCACAGATTGTATATAGGAATACGAAAAATGTAGATATTATGCAATTGTTTCAGTGAATTCATTATTTTTGACGTTATATTACCTATTCGCTAGTTTTACAATAAAAAAATCACTATATTTTGCAATTTCACACATTACTCATCAGTTTTAAAAATTTTCAGAACTCTTGTTCTGATAGTTATATTTTAGTTCAATTTTAATTAAAATTCAAATGCACATATATCATACATGCAAATTTTTGAAAATCTTAGAAGTATTTTTGCAATAGGTATAAATTTAATTTTGTTTGAAAATTTATACACATCAAGATGTCGACTATCTGTACTATATCAGACGTTTAGTAGGTAGGTATATTAAATTATTCATATGGAAGCAAAATATTTTATAGCAAATATACTTTGCATGGGTAAAATTTTGATAAAAATGTATTTCTGACATAAAAATTGTAATTTTGATTTGATTTTGTTCAATTTAAAATCGTATATGACTTGTAGTTATCATCTATTCCCTACTTAAAATAAGTATTGTATTTTCTATCGTATGTTTATCTGTATAGTAGATATCTAGATATTTATATGTAACCCACAAGTCGGTACTTTCAAAAATTTAGTTTTTGAAGAAAAAGTACATAAAACCATTCATATTCGTCCCCACTGACGTCATGGTACCAAACCCCATTCGATTTACGAGTACCATCATTATAATTTGCATTATCTTTCGGATTAAGTTTCTTCGTTCGAAATTATATCAAATTAGAAATTCAATATGTACGATACGTTCGATATGCCGCAAGATTCGCATTATTGGGTGCGACAGTAATTTCCTCGACTCGGTATAATCGGGTAAAGAGATGATAAGGAAAGGGCATCCATGACTTAATTAAATATTATGTAATCTGCTTAGCGGATCAAATAGCAAGATGATAATTTAACTTCTACGTCAGTTTCCTAGTATAAATCTAATAAGAGCAACTGTTTACTAGAAGCAGTTCAGGCGTGCACAAGGTAGAATAATAACAGTAGTTTAACCTTTCCATTCAATTTCCGTGCTTAGGTCAAGTGGGAAATTCGAGCGCATTATTCTTGTGACCGCAAACTTAATTCTAAATTTAATCAATTCAGTACACACTTTGTCGGCCGTCCGCGATATCCGGAGCATTAAACACATTCTGAAGCTTCATCCTTACACAGGAAACTGTGAAAAATTATCCCTTACATACAAATTCAAGTCACTATTAACTGAATATTTTATATATTGTAACAAAGTGACTTTTTAACTTGTCTATAAATTAGTATAAAATTCTTAATAAAATATCGTTAGATTTAAAACAAAATAACCTATATTTCAAATCTAAATAAGTGAAAACCTGCAATTTGGAAAAAAAAATGTTTTAGTGGTTCAATTGCAGAATGTAATTATAATGGAAATTATGTTATTTAATATTTGTTAAATAATAATATTTTTAAATTTAATATGACAAACATTCATTTAGTTGAAGTAACTATACAATATAGTTAAACAACTAAAATTTAATATATTGGTTTGCTAATGATATTGATTCGAAAACTATTAAAATGAATCAAACAGACATTTACTATTTGGCTTGATATTGCAGCATCAATGTAAAGATATATTTCCAGCAACTATAAATCATATATTACACTTTAGCAGTGCGATGTTTGTTATAGAAACAAACCGAAATCATAGTCTCCATTTTAAAGATTAATTCTCATTATCCGAATAGTAATTCAATTTATCACCAACATCCATTTCTCTCCGAGTACAATAACATTTGTTGAATATGAATGGCAATGCTCGTATTTTTAAGAGTACAATATGCATTGTAAAATGTATAATTCTTATAATAACTATGACAATTTTTATAGTATAATTAAGAATCTGTGCTATTTTCAATCAATTTTACTGTCTTTATTTATATACAACCTATTTTTCTCAATAAACGATAAATTGTTTTAAATTTATTCAATTTTAACAAATTTTTTTTCTAGAATTTAATATTGTTGCCTATATACAGAAAATTTTAAGCTCAGCATATATTTAAGTATTAGTGAAGCAACTGGGAATATTACGAGAATGCTTCAAGTTTGGAATGAAACTTTTGTAAGTAGTAAACTTCTCCAAATGGGTATTTTTTATGTGCACTGTCTCGTCTTTCTTCCAAATTGCCAATAGAACAGTAAATTAAACCTATTCATTTAATACTTGAAGTGATTTGCCTAATTAAATTTAACAAATTGTTCTGAGTTCTGTTAGCAATTTGAAATATAAAATTTCTAAGTGTACATTTATGTGTGCGCGTTCGGTTCTTTTTCAGAACTTCTTCGTTCGTTATCACATTTTACAAATGATCGCATTCAATCAACTACGTCATTAAAGAAGCGTGACAGAAGCACGCAGTGTTCGATGATGTTAGCAAATGAACCATGCAAGAAGAACGCAGGGAAGACTACCATCCTCCTTGTTTTCTCCCTTAAACCCGCTGTCCGCTCCACTTTCCATCATGCCGCTCCTCCTAATGGTCCTATAAGCTGACATAAAGTTGTTATTCTAGCCAGTGGCTAAAACGAAGGGTGGCTTCCCTACAAGCCCTTATATCATCCTTTCCCTTATGGAGGTACACGTCCCACAGGACATAGAAAGCCTTATTTACACACACGCAAGAATACCGTTGCAAATATAATATAGGATACTTTCTTAATTTGGAGATGCTCAGTTTCTTAAAAGAATCAGATGAAACACCATATTCATCATATAATAAAATAATAGTAAATTATAAATGCAATTATTTACCTATATATAAACTTCTTGAAACCCCTGTCAGTGTATATATATATTATGAAATAGAATTGATCTAAATGTGAATTCCTGATAATCCTGCTAAGATTTTTAAAACAAATATTCAAGTATTCTGAAATTCTAATAATTTCAAATATAAATGCAAATTCTAAGTTTGAATATTAGAATTCAGATATTAAACTCAAACATTCGGACCGAATATTGCAATTGGGAAAAAGGGTTAAACATGTATTGTGATTCGGATATTTTAAAGGTGAAATACATTAAAAATACATATTTAGCAATAAACATTTGTAGAGGTAAAGCTTATAAAAATAATTTAGTCGTTCATTTTAACTTGCTGCTAGATTGAACACCATATTTTAGTTACAATGAAGAAGTGACGAAACGGCACATTTAATATATATTTGATCCGTAGCTTTGGTAAATTGTTTTTAATTAAATATTATCATTTTGTAATTGTGTTAAAAAATTGGTTTAAGGCCTAGTAAAATCTTATCCTTCAATTGAAATAAACAAAGTTCTGTCAGTGATAAATTTCTGCAATATGAAATGCTAGTAAAACTGGTTTTTGTTTAATCTTGTCGATCCATTTTCCTACATTTCCACAGCTTTCAATTTATGCCAGTGTGAATCTAACCGCAGCCACCGACACACATGCATAAAGGGTCCTACTTTTAGAGCATCGAATGAAAAAACCTAATTCCATTTATGAAATGCGTCATATTTTCTTCGACCCTATTGTACTTACAGTGGACCATAAAACCACATCAGCACTTATACTCCCGCACTACGAGGATAAGAACACACTTCCGTTGAGCGACTAAATTTTATTTGACTAGAGTGCGGTGCGTTGTCATTTGTGTTCATATTTTTACACATTTCTTGTTCTAATAAGTGAGTTTAATAGTGAAACAAAAATTGTAAATCATTAGAGCAATTTTCATATTTTCTTCAATATTTGTATACCTAACTGACAATCTAATTCAAGTGTATTGATATTATATAGTATAAGTGACAACATGTCATCTAAATATATAACTGAGCATCGAACGCTTGAACAAACTTTCGCATGACCTCGACAGAGAAATACACCACAAGCTTGTCAACAAACACGTTTGTTTACAGTAAACCATGTCATGTCATATACGATTCAGACTTTTGTCTTTGATCAGTTGGTACTACGTGCTCTAAGCAGAAATCCTCTTACAAACATCTCGTTGACTTACAGTATATGCTCCAATGCGTACAGAACACATTTATAAAAGCGAATCTGCCATCTTTGAAACGCTCTTTCATTAAATAGATGTTAAATCAAATATCAATTCTCAAATTATTTTGAGTATATATTGTTTTCCCGTTAAACAACTGACAGGCATAGTTGATACGATTTATTAAATATTATTTCCCATATCTAAGTAACTTTGGAAACCTTAATAACAAATTTAAGAATTTCAATAGCATTTTAATGACGTCCACAAGAAGCTATCTTAAAAGTCCGCTAGATGGCTAAGTGAGGAATTGCGACTGTCGCTTTAGATTTCAAGTCGCAATCTGAATTAGAATAGGGGTCCATGTACACTTTTAGAAGTAAAATGTTAAACAAAAGTTGTGCGAAATGGCTATATCATTCATTTTAACTGTTACTATCTTCATTATAAGTGCATCCGTTTCTGATATATTGCAGAAACCGCAAAAAATGGCTAGAGCAAAGCACTTCTGCAGAAGTGGTTTGCTCTAGCCAAAAGTACATCAAACCAAGGTTTGATGTACTTTTTAAAAATCGAATATTTTCTTGCGAGCTATATACAAGTCTTAAGTTTCATAATTTTATTTTCAACAGTTTAGGCTGTAGAGCACTCGCGCGTGCGCACACGCACACACATATAATTCCAAAAATAGTCAAACTCGATTCCGTTAAGGTAAAAAGCTGTATTTCCGTTAAAATCTAGAAATCGTGTTTTACATGATTACAACACTTTCTTATTACTTCGTATAAAAACTTAATAAAGCTAAATTTTCTCGGATAATCTATTAAAGAGCGTGTATGAAGAATTTAATGAAACGGAATGAAGAAAAAGAAGTTTGTAAGCATGGAGTTGAACAGCGAAAGATTCTCAAGATGCAAATGGATTTAAAAGGTTTTCTGCTACTCCATTTGATGGAAATAGACATGAATTTATGTATGTATGTATTTTGAAATGTAGAATTGCTTGAACCTAAACGAAGAAATAATTATATCCAATACCACAATAGGTAAAGATATAATTACATAGCACCAAATAAAATAATAGGGTTGATGTCTTAATTAAATAAATCTTTGTAATATTAAAATATTGGCCTTAATTTTATTATTGAAAGTATTATTTGTTTAAAATTATGAATTTTTAAAGTGACACGTTGGTGTTCACTCCGATGACAAAACATAGATATCTAGCGTGATCTTTACTATAAAGTTGGTAATACTTCATTAGTAAGTGATAAGCTCAGCTTTCCATTGGTGAACACTAGCCAGATACTGTGTTCAAGTAACTCATTCGTAGTACTGCGTTCACTGTGCGCGTAATTTATTATTTGTTTCTGAGTTATCCATGAGGTAGCACCGGTCAATTGCTGTATAGATATATACCTACTAAAACTTTAAGCATCTGGCACCAAAATCCCTTTTGATATAGTAATCAATCTGTTAAAAATATCTTCAAAGATAAAGCAAAACAAAGTAAGCTTATAGCCAGAGGATTTATGCAGACAGGTAAACATGGACCTACTATGTCGTGTGAGTCTAGCATGCATCTTCAAATGTAATAATTCGTACGAGTTTGTACATACAAACGGAGGACGACATCTGTCCAAACTTAGCCCATGCCGACTAGTGTATACGTATGTAGGGAACCGTACGGCCATGATTAATTCACGCTATCAGGCCCTTTCTGTTAAACATGTGCTCGGTCGGTATACGACGATCACTAATTCCTACTCACACTCCTATTACTTATACGCGCGAGTAATTTGTTAATGATATCGTTCTGTACGGATCAGGTGTAAAGCTTTGACTGATAGGTATATCCGTTTAAGGTTGGCAAAATTACATACACGCACACTACCAACAAATCTGACAGACATTTCAAGATCAACCAATTTAAATATAATTTAATTTGCGCTCTTAAATATCGAACATCAGGTATTTATTTTACCATATTTAATATTTAAAAAAAAACATTATATGAAAATATTTTGTAAGGTTTAAAGTTTAATTGAAGACTAAAAAATGTCCGGCCATCAAAATTTTTAACAATATTTCTTTATGCTATTATAGAATCGAACATTTTAAATCTAAAATAAATAAGTTTTTTTTTTTGAGAAATTTGAAAATAAACTAACTTTATAATTGTATTGGTCATAATGAATGAAAATATTTTCTTGAAATTTAAACATTTTATATTTTTATTTATATACTAGCAAATCTAAATATACTACGTAAAAGAACGTATAGAGCCAACACATGGCCGATGTTTTTTTTCGTGATTACAATACTTACTTATTACTTCGTAAAAGAAAGTAATACATATTAAAGATTTCTAACAGAGTAAGAAAAAGATGTCTCCGCAAGGAAACTATAGCCACATCAAGATGTAAAGTTTTTCGCCAATATAGTTATTACGTATTAGTTATAGTGATTTATTCATTTTTAAACTACAGTCAATTTATCTAGATTTTGATTCATTTATAGATACTAAAAATAGCATATTCACCACAAAATTACGCGAGTGTTATTATTATGAATACCACTCATTTACTTTAAAACATTAATTATTGATAATTATTTGTAACAAACGTTAGAAGGATTTTGCATTTGAACATATCTTGTTGTTGTTTTATTTCGTTATATCTATGTTTTTCAGTATAATAAATAAATAATAATAATTATTAATACATATTAAGATATTGTTATTACATTGTTTTAACAGTTTACGCTTTCAATCATTCAATGAATTATAACGGAAATTATATTATTTAAAATACATAAAAAATAATTTCGGGTTGTTTTTAAAATTAATTAAAAATCATAGGTCTTTACTCATGTGATTGAATTGAAACTAAAACGTATACACTAGCAGACAAACTTACTTCAATCGCAGGTACATACCATAACATGTTCCCTTTAACTCTTGTAGGATAGACGACATTTGTATATCCTAAATTCCAACGTCCAGCCAATTCAGCTATGTAATTCACATTGCGGCATACAGAAGTTATGTATGCAATAAATTTCGTTCGTCGATAAAAACAAATTTGTAAACTTTTCTAAAAGTTGGCATTAGTCAAATCGCGTGCAAAAACTCCCATACAGTTCGACCGACCACACCTCAAAAATATGTATTTTTCGTTCAGTAACAGCGCAGTTGGCAAACATCGGCGAATTGATTTCGTAAATAAAATTAATACAAAACTTCTTCCTGTCTGTGCAAGCGGAGCAAGATTAATTGCTACTTCTAGAGTTTCATTCGGATTCCAAGTGAACGAACAAATCTATATGGCTTTCGGGAAATATGAAAACGTTTTTCTATAGTCAAACATCCACTTTCAATTCCAGTTACATCAAACTATATTACCGGTATTAGTTTCTCTGATTTAATTAAAAAATAAATTGAAATATTAACATATTTCAGCAATGACGATGCGATTTAATTTATTCTATTTATCATTTTGATGAAAGTCATTTCAAATAAATCAAACATGGTACGCGAATCAATGGTTCTAGTCACCGTAGATATTTCAGTGATATATGAACAATCTTTACTTAAAACAAATCACGGTTATGAAAAAAGAGAATATGCAATAAAATAAGTAATAATTATAAGATGAAGCTGTCAAATATACGTATAGACAATTTTTTTTCTTATACAAGGTAATGGTAGTCTGGTGATGAAATATTCCGAAATTATATTTTTGTTGTTTTTAAGCTCATGTTAAAAATTAATGATAGAAAATAAATACTCGAAGATTTATTTTCGTAATAAATTTCTCAATAACGGCAGAAAGTAAATGAAAAATTTTATAATAACTCATTTTAAATACTGTCAAGAATATAAAATTCTCAATCAAAAGCTAATTTGATTATTATATAAATGCAATTTTAATAGCTTCCAAATTCAATAAAATAATCAGTCAGGTATAATGAAAATTAAATGATTTTATTACCGAAATTATAAAATTACTTACAAATTAGTGTGTTTTTTTTTTTTTATCATGGTGCAATTCTGCATAACTCTAAAAGCATTACAGACTCTTGAAAAGCATCTCTATATTAGATACAGAATAGAAACAAGCAATTATACTTCTATTTTTTATAGTGTTGTTTGAGTTATCAGTGTAAATGGGTCTTTTGTATTTTCGTGAAAACCACAAAATTAACTAATGTAAAAAAATCATTAAACGTTTATTTTTAAGTGTGATGAAAGCAGTTTTCCCACTGCTACAATAAATATCAATTTCGCTCGATAGGTACGCTTCGTTTCAGAGACACCTCTAAAACACTTTTCCTAATTGCTATAGCAAAGTGAGAGAGAGAAGGCTCGACAGACAGAGAGAGAGGAATTGGTAAACCAACGCACATTAATGCAAACCGCTAACAAATTGTATGCACGATACAGTGCCATTAGGAAACACGTTCGGTCAGCGAATCCATCTGAAACATGCAAACGACTTCAGCCTTCCAGCCAACCCATGCTGTTGGTCACCGGGTAAGTTGTTAATGTGCCGCGTGTGGACAATCACGCGATGCCGTAGTCGTGTCACCCAAAAAATACAGCCCAGGCAAAGGTCAAATTAAAAATAAATCCCCTAAAACTAAATTAAATTTTAAAGGGATTCGAAAGTTAATTTACGCATAACAGTAATTTTTGCGTAAGTATGTTTGTAACTATCGTAGATTGATTCTTTATTCAAACGAATTGAAAGATTAAAAATAATTAAAAGAAGCACACTTAGGCTATATTCATCAACTAAGTATTGCCAGCAAAGAATGTCCGAATAAATACGTATTACTACAAAGAGTCTCAAAAGTCTCAATTTGGAACAAAATATGAAATTTTTATAAGAATATTTGCGCTTTGGTGAAACATTATTATTTGTCCAAACTGATAAGTGGACATACACTTTTGCCAAATCTATTCATATGATTGCAAATTTTATGTATGATTTCACGAAATATCTCTCTTTATAGGGCCACAGCAATAATACTTATATTATTATTTATTTCTGTGTTTTTTTTGTTGTCAATATCTGTCTATAACAAATTATGTATTAAGTGATTAGGGAATTCTATTATATCGAGTACCTAAGGTGATATAATGTAAAACGATATACTTTCAAATGCATTTTTTTTTAATTTAAATTATTTTTTCCTACAGTTTTTAGATGTATACCTACTGATAAGCAATTATGTAAGGATAATATATGAAAATATTCTATTAAATTCTGTGCCGTGCCATCTTAAAGTATTGTTTTAAGTAATCCATTTTTGTTTTTCAAAAAAAGAATAAACCTTTATTCTTCCTTTTATTACACTTTCCAATAAAAATGATGTTTCTATTATACATCAATCGTAAAAAACACAACGTTCTCAGAGGAGCCCCTTAATAGTATATTATAATTTAAAAATGGTATAGGGAAACGTGTAACTTATAACGAAGCATTGTTGTTTTGCAAATGGACAATAAACAAGTTGATATTAAACAGAAAACTCAAACTGTAAAAAATTGCGAATAGTCTACATTTGTCAAAAAAAAAGCTGACAGAAAAGTAATGCTCTATCGTTTATAATTCGGGAACAGCATGGTGGTTCATTAAATCACTTTATCAATTGGATTGTGATCAGTTCAGAAGTATTAAACTTTATTCAAAGCGTATTGAAATGATTGAATTAAATTAATTTATATTTCTGTTTAATTCTTTTCGATTTAAAGTTATAAAGCGCAATTTTAATAAAATGACTGTTCAAACTGTCTAGAGATTTGTACTTTAATCGCAGGTGCTAAATTTGATTAAATTCTGAGCACGTGATGCTAATTGAATGTGTGTGGAAGATAGAGCAATATGGTAATCTAGCAAGAATTTTACAACAGCTTACCTGTATTGATTACAAGTGTTTTATGCAAAGCGTATAATATATATATATATATATATATATATATATATATATATATATATATATATATATATATAAAGCATAAGAACAAAATAATATATAACATTAATTAAGTATATTATACAAGATATACTTACTTTTTGTTGTTATTTTTGTTTACTTTTTGAATCACAGTAAGATTGCATAAGTCGATTATGCTTCAAATTTATATATTGATGGTAAGCGCACATAAAATTTGGGTATTTATAGGTAATAAATTAAAATATATCTAAATTGTTCAACTAATACTTAGTGAAACCCGGGATTGTTGTTACAGGTGGAAATTGTTATATATAGGTACTTCAAAAATAATACTATGAATGGTAGTGTATGTATCATCACTCTAATCGATTATATACACAATAAATGTGGTTGGTAGTTGAAATGAAGCAGTATGTATTTTGTAACTACATGTTTGTAAAAATCAAAGTTACTTAGTGGATACTACAGTGTAAAGTTCATCTAGAATTAGTTTGAATCCAATAAAATGTTATATGCTTAATGTATAATTTTGATATAACTACATTTTTATCAAAACATACATCCAATATATCTAAAAAAAACTATTTCCTTCAAAAGATATTATCCATACAATGGCCTGATATACGAACATGGACTCATGATATAGGTATGAAGTGAAATCATATCATGAACTGTGCGCAAATCAATATAGATACCTGCGCAGAATAGGGCATACAAAAAATAAATATATTTGCCATACACACTTGCATACGTGTATACACAATCAGTAAAAGCGAACACCTTATATACACTCTTTCTCGTATACACATTCTCATATAAATAAAAACCAACAAAATAGTACATTTCAACGTCCCAGCACAAACACAGTACCAATATACATACAAGTAGAACTAATACGCATGCATATGCAACGCACACACTAACACGAATAAAAATATAGGAAGAGATCGAAAATACAGAAGACATCGGTACTTGCAGACGCACACTTCGACAGAAAGGCACTGAACGAAAACTTTCTTATTTCAAGAGGGATACTACTTGGGTTTTATTATTGGCCAAGTAGAGCTTACACAAAAGCAACTATACTCCCTTTTCACAAAATGAGAGTTTAGAGAACTAAAATACAAATAAGGAAATCGTTTTTCAATAAAAATATCGGCAGTATCTTACACTTATACGTAGAAGGTATATTTTGTTAGATAGAACAGATATTAAAATGCACATTTTTAAGCACATAATAAAATATAATTATTAATTACGCTATATTAGAAATGATTATAGCCAGAGGTTTTTTGTTTTCAAATAAACTTAATACTTAACAAAATAATTATGTATAATATGTTTAACATTTTCCTAACCTTTGAAACGCTTTTTCACTAAATATTTATGTGATAATAGATGTTAAATGTGAAATTATCTGTCTATTTTATTTTTCTGTAAAATAATTGACAGGCATAGTTGATACGATTTATTAAATATAATTTCCCATACCTATGTAACTATGGCAACATAAAAAGACATCTAAGATTATTAATAACAATTTTCTTATGACTGGTACAAAAGTTGTGCAAAATATTAATATTTTTCAAATTTAATACTTGCTGTAAGTGCAACCGTTTGTAAAACCCGCAACAAATGACTAGAGTAAACACGCACTGCAAAATACCTCCTACGTATAAGAAAGTCTAGTGCTAAGATACTGCAGCTATTAAATATTTACATCTAAAAATATCTCTCAAGTTTTGTCTTTTACTGTAAAATTTGTATAACATCTATTTTAAATGTGAATATACAATTATTTTCAATCCTAATGGCGCAGTTAGTAGCGAAGCGTTAGGGTGCGTTGAGGGTACAGACCTTTCCAAATTTACATAAAAGTTACAAAATGTATGTAATAGTTGAAATGAAATACTTAAAATGTAAATGTAAAATGACAGTCCTTGATATACCTTTACTGAACGTGTTACCAATAGGCAAATAAGAATGCTGATTTAATTGCTATTATTTTAAAGTGTTTGACTGTAATATTATAATTTTTATTATCGAAATTAGGAAACCAGGAAATGTGTTTTTCGTTATATTACTTAAATGTAACCTACAAATAAGTATGAAATACAATCAGATAATCGTACACTAGACATACACCTAAGTATTTAATAAAAACTACACTCACATTTATGGATGGCGGCTAATGCGCAAAGATCACATTCTAAGGGAATGGAGGATATAGGCAAAAGGATGATCGATATGTTTTGTAAATAGATTCTACGCTTCAGCGAAAATGTAACGGTGCTGCTCCGAAAAAGAAGATCTCCCGTGGGGTGACTTCAGCAGGTCTTCTGAATCCCCGTGACGAACGTGCAACGCCTCAACAAACACGGACACTAGGACTACAACTAGTAGGAGATACACTCGGTTGTCGGTATGGCGGTATTTCCGATGAGGGAGAATTGAGGAAACACCGGTCCAGTTTACGGATTCGTAAGCCGTTCGTTCATTCGATGTTCATGGTGTTGGCTGTGTGCTAGCAACGGTGTTGTAATGGCAATGAAGTTTTCAAGGATATATGTAGGTGTATGCGCTCTTGTCGAGCACGTAACGAACCATTCCGTAACAGCAGTTATGTGTGCTACAGAATTTAAGATTTCTAGTGTTGCTTTTTTTGTGAAATTAAATCATCTTGTATATTTATGTAGTTAGAAAGAAACTAATAGCGTTTTACAATTAGTAATCTCATCTTCAGGTTAATTATTTTTACCATATTTTGAAGATATTTAGTGTATTGCTTATTTGGTTTTAAAACATGATATGGCGTATAATAATATACATATATCAGCAGTATTTTTTATTGGATTTTCTTATACGTAGTAGGTATATTTTGTTTAGATAGGAAAAATATTAAAACACAAAATTTTAAATATTCAAGAAAAAAATAAAATAATATATATATATATATATATATATATATATATATATATATATTAATTTTTTTCTTGAATATTTAAAATTTTGTGTTTTAATATTTTTCCTATCTAAACAAAATATACCTACTACGTATATGAAAATCCAATAAAAAAATACTATATTTATATATATATATATATATATATATATATATATATATATATATATATATATATATATATATTCATTACGCAATATTAGAAATTATTGTGACTGGACATTTTTTAGTATTTAAATGAACTCGCAACCCAACCAAATATTTATAAAGAAAATTTTTAATATTTCACTAAATCTATTTGTGTCAGCAAATGACAAATTATTTGAATCTATTTTGGTTTCCTGTTAAACAGTTGACTGGCATAATTGTTATTATTTATTAAATATAAATTCCCATAACTAATACAATATAAATAAGAAATGCGAGAATTTCAATAACAATTTTCTTGTAACTGGTATATTTTTTGAAGACATTTTTTAAACATAAGTTGTACAGTCATTTCGGAGATATTACAGGAATCGCAAAAAGTAAATAGAATAAAGATGCACTTCCGGTTTGAATAGTGTTTTCAAAAATAGGAGGTTTTCGTAGCGTCTACGCGAGACATAATTCCAAAAAATAATCAGACTAGATTCTGGGCAGGTCAAATAGTATTTCCGTTAAAATCTCGAGATCAATTTTTTTCATAATTATAATACTTTCTTATTACTTCGTATAAGAAAGTGAAAACGAACGTATATCCAAAATAAATTGTAAACTAAAGTTGATTTGATTTAGGAGCAGGATTAATATTCTATGATTAAGATTGTGAGCTCAGTTATGGTAAATTTATAGTTAAGAAATGAATTAAAGACGTTTATTTTTCCACAACATGCCAATTTATAGAAATAATTTTATTTCCCAGTTTCGACCAATAAGTTAGTAATTTAAGCTTACCTTGTTCAGTTCTAAGTTATTCTACTAAATTAAATAAAAGTAATGCAATATGTGGGGTACCTCCACCAAAATAAACTAAACGATTTCCAGTAAAAATGAAATATGAGTCAAAATACCTGTTTTGAATAATAATTTATTTAAAATAGCGTTAACATTCAAACTCCATGAAAATAAATGATATGGTGTTTTACTGTTGATGTCTCTAATTTATTGTGTAATTTAATTTTCTTCCTTCTTCATTTTCGATATATTATGTTGGTCATAATACCAAAAAGAGTATGATATCAAATTAATAGTATTATAGCTTTCGTTTTAAAGAAAATATACATTCAAAGCATTTCTTATTAGAAATTTACTATATTAGCGATGGCATGTGCTTTTTGAAAACAAACAAAAAATCTAAATTTTTAATTTATATAAGTAAAGGAAAGCATACTTTTTTTAATCTAAAGTCGAAACCAATGTAAAGATGATTTATCACTGAAAAAAAAAACTACTACCGTGTATTGTAGTGAAAAATATTCAAAATTTACCTTTTGAACATTTTCCTGCATTGCATTTTGGCCTGTATAATTTTATATCTTTCTATAGGTTCTTTTCCTGTCCATTACTATACTGTCATTTTATGTTGGCTTGATGATTGTAATAACGGAATTCTCACATGAAGAATATTTCAAGGAATACATTAGGGGGCAAATTAGCTACTCGTTTCAAATGCAATTCAGTGGCCGTTTTATTTGTTTTACTAATAAAAGCAAAAAACGTAATGGTTTCAAATAACTCAAAACAAACAAGCATTGGCTTCGCCATCAGGGCGATAAATGACGAACTTTTTGTTAAGGAATTTTTTCAATCCGAGAATGTTACAGACTAATTATGCTGACAAACACTTAAGCTCTTCGATACTACGTACGGCGAGCTAAAAATAAAAACTAAACAAAATAGTTGTAACAAACAAAATATAAAACAAAGCAGAGTTGTTCAGAATTGGTGGAATAAAAGTTTCGCCAGTGATTAAATGCGGGCTGCAGGTAAGTGGTGTCTTTTTCATTCGACTGATACTAATTAAAGATCTGGGGACCTATGTGCTTCGAATGCACCATTGCAATTAAAATGGATTTACACACAAAACACATAAGTTTTCCATACATATACAAATACACCAAAAATAAACACAACTATTCAGCTACTTACGGATATTCGGAAAATACAGAACCATCTTAAGTTTAAGTTTTTGTTTGTAATTCACAAAATAAATAAATTGTGATTAGTGTTACTAGAAATTGATGTGCGTCAACCCTATGCTTTAGTGAAAGAAAAAAACAGCTATAGGTAGATGTATATATATAGATATATATATATATATATTTATATATATATATATATATATATATATATATATATATATATATTATATATATATATATAAATATATATATATATAATATATATACATATATATATATATATATATATATTATATATATATATATATATATATATATATATATATAATATCTTTGAATATTGTATATATATATACAGCCGTATATATATATATATATATATATATATATATATATATATATATCTATATCTATATATATCATAAAAATATTGATTATTCTTACTTCTGATCTATGAATAATTAAATAAAATTAAAATAAATAAAATTTTGTAATGTAATATATATATATATATATATATATATATATATATATATATATATATATATATATATATATATATATATATATAATTACAAATTTTTATATATAATTTAATTATTATTCATTGATCAGAAGTAAGAATAATCAATTTTTTTTTTACCAACCACAAACACTCTCCTGGTGATGACGGTAGGATGATATTTGGTATCAATAGAAATACACCTGCTGTTTTATTATATGATTTAAAACATCACAAATCAATCAAATTTTTATGAAAAAGCGTATAATACTAAATACAATATGTGTATAGACAATACATGCATGTACATAAACATTGGCACACACATAATACCAACTCACATATAAACGGCAACAAAAATGTACACTAACACAAACTACAATAAGCATACACACACACACATAAATGCATACATATAGATATCCAGGGTAAGAGGAACTCAAACAGAAAGAGAAGGTAAATAATTTACGTTTCGTTCCTCTCGGTATTCTCGTCGCGTGTTATACTGCCGCCAGTAGTATATCCGCATAGTCTCGTATATCCCACTGGTGTGTGAAGTAACGTTTTTGGGATTGAATCGGGTGCACACAGCTCACAGACACATACATATATGTATGTATGTATGTATGTACGGAGTTTATTCAGGCGGCGTATCCATGAAACGACATGCGGGGATTACGTCGACATGCTCTAATTATTACGGCGACTTACGATTTAAATCAGCGGCATTTGTTGAAAAATAAACAATAAAAAGAAGTATGAGAGGATACTGTATTTTATTTTAATTACAATGAAAACAAGCGTGTTTAGTCATGTTTGTATATCCTTGGATTAATCCTTATGATATACAACATTTCGAATACTTCGAATTCGTATCGCTAAATATAGGTACATGGCGGATATTTAAAAAGGCATTTTTCTATTTTTACTTCGTTTTTTCGAATTACTTAAATATTCTGTTGTAAAACTGAAAATTATAACATTTTCAAAAACAAAAAATATAAAATTTCTTGATTAAACTTTACACAATTATGTATAATAATAAATGTATGTATTTGAAACAAGTACCACCCTCTTTTATTCTGCACTCTAAAGAATTAAAACAACACATAAACCTTTTCACTTTAGAGTTAGAATAAAAATGTTTAGGAATATTGTTTTTTGTTTAGTTTTTTATTTTATACTATGCTCGATTGTACTAAAACAAGTTAACTTTAATCGGAAAAGATATTGTTTTTGATTTTATTTTACTAATAAAGTGAAATTCATACTATATATTTAATAAAATAATCTAATATTTACTAAATATGATCCTACACTTTTGCACTATTTATTTCTCTATAATATAATATAGAAATGTATTAATCTAAGATTAGCATTAAATTTTGTTTGTGCAACTTCTTAATTTAAATTCCAAATTTGCAGTTTCTAGTAAATTGCATATTTCGAATAAAATTTGGATTCACTTTGAACATATAATTTGGCAATTTACAAATTGAAACTAAAACTTTCTTAAATTAGTATTTTCAATAAGTTATTTAAATTAACATGTTAGATTTCCATTTCTGTAACTCCGGATTCTATCGATCAAAACAAATGTGGATTCTGAAATGATTACAGATAAATGAGAACCGAATTGCACGACTTATGTACCTACATTAACAAAATAATTCAACTGACGTAGATATAAAAGAAAATGTGTGTGAGCGACAAGCATTAAATGCGTTTAATCGATAGCGCACCGAAATCCCACCTCTTGAACTGTGATAAAAAATAATGCACGTGGAAAACGACGAGAAAAAACGAATGTGACAGTAGCAGGAGTAGGAAAAAAGCGAAGTAGATTTCATTACAAAGTCAAGCCGGAGCGTTATCATCCCATCTACTCCTTTGGTAATTTGTCATTTAAGATTTCACCGTTGACGAATCGTTCGCGCCCTATAGGTACATACCTACTATGGGGAGACTACCGGTCATCATCACCGACTACAAGCGAGAGCGAACGTTGCGTTGCCTGCCGTCGCGTCGCGTCGGTCGTGTCAAGAGATAAATGCTGATAAATGAGAGACGCCGTTGCAGAAAGGGGAGGCGCGATGTACGACCGCCGGGAAAACATCTGTAGTGGATTCTGTCGACATGCCACTATTCTACTTCCTGTATGTGGGTGTAGGTTTCAAAGATTTTCACACGTGTGGCTATCATTTATTCCTAGATATTCGTATAAGCGACGATACATTTGTTTGAGTTAGCATATATATCATTTAACTACCAATAGTTTACATATGCAATAGCCAATGATCTAAAATAAATGGATCGATTCTGAGTAATTATATATGTAGCACCTTTAATGGAATCAGTTAGTTAGACTATCGCGAACGATATATATTCTATGTTTTTCTGTCACAGTTTCATATAAATTTTTTAAACCTATTGGATACGCGAAATATCACTATAATAGTTGCAGATTTCATATCTCGGAAGTACTTAGAATAAAATTTTTTGTTATAGTAATAAAAACCTTTAAAATTATTATAGTTTTTATAATTTTTCGTAAATCAATTATAATATGAAGAACTGAACGCTAGAAGTGATTTATATGTGAGGGTATTATATAGACTTGATATAATCAAAATAAATATTTTACACGCCTTACGAACAATATTTACAAGAAGGAACTAGTATATTGCAAATGAATAAACTAAACCTGCCAAAAATTGTTGTGCAGATAGTATGCATAATGTTCCAAAATTTAAATTCACTAAATATCGTTTGCTGCTTACGCAAGAAAGTCAAGCATTCCATTACAGAATTAATCATTCATACATCACAACAATCAATGACTGTAATAACTATGCAAATTATTTTGCTTAGCTTCAATCGTCATAAGTTATAGAGTAAAAACTATCGAATACGTAAGTAGGTATATTTACCAAAAATGTGTATGTACAATTCTTACTCTTATAGGTCCTAATTTAATTTAATTGAACAAATTTATCAGAAAATGAAAAAAACACTGTGGAATAAGCTCTACATCTGAAGAGATCATTGTCCAAATTCTTGAAGAAGAAAACAGTTTCCTATGGATAAGTGTTCCAAATGTAGGTGCTGGGTGGGTTGAACACCTGCACTTGTTCACACTAACTGCACTCTATTCTGGATTTTTTGTTGTGGCAATAAATATCGTACGGGAACTAGAGTAAGATGTCTAAGACCAAGTGCAGCCAAGCCAGCTCACTTAATCCTAAAAAGACCGTCGAAGTGAGATTTATCTAAACTTACAACGAGAGTCCAATAAAAAAACGATACTTGACTAAATACGTGTAGCATTTTAAGACAAATATTTAAAACCTGTAAGTACCGTTATTTACAGCTTTTCATTATCTTTCATTACATAATATTATATTCATGACACGTTTCAACTATATTTTACTGGATTTGCAAAGTTGATAGAGTTAATAGTCACAAAAAATTATTATTATTATTATTAAATATATATATATATTTACATACATAAAATTCATAACTTCAGGCCTATTCCCATCAAATGGGATGGCAGAAAATCCTGTACATCCATTCCATCTTGACAATCTTTCGCCATTCGACTCTATCCTTACAAACTTCTTTCGCTTCATTGAAATTCATTAGATTCTTCATACATGCTCTTCTATTACAAAGATTAATATACTACAAGAATTTGTTTTGTTTTTCAATTACTACTAATTATACTTCGAATAAATGTTTCAAAGAAAGAAGATGAGATCGACGATTTATGACGAGTAGAAGTCCGAATCCCTTATTACTTAGATATCATAACAATGATGAATGCAGTTATAGCTTTTTCTAATAAATACGTTGATAAATTTACAGCTGGCTACTTGCCATGCGATGGAAAGACATCTATTTACCGCGTTTTCAATGCATATGTATATAATTTTGGTAATCATTTCATTCTATTGATATGCTACTAAAAAATTATAGAAGCCTTTATACTCTTATTTAGAAATAATTTCAAAGGGTTTTTCAAGTCAAATATTCTTTGGGTATTTGGATAAGACAATCATTCGTTCGTTTAATCATTCATACATCACAGTAATCAATGCATAAATAACTGCAAAACTTATAATATAACCTTAAATGTGCATAGGTAATAGACAAGATTTATTTATTTAATGTCAAATGATATACCTACATATGTCCGATTTCCTCATTATTTTAAAGCAATTTTAATTAGAAGCACCTACAATTTTTTCTATGAATCCTGAACGATAAAATATACATATTCAGTAGTAGAATTGATAGAAATATTCTGGGTTAAAGTAATCCATACGAAATGACATCTGCGAGGTGAACGATACCGTTGTCAAGGGTTCAGCAATCACACCTCACCGCTCATCCGTCGCGCACACACACCCACGTAGCTCGAAGCTATTTAAGGGGTCGGCTGCACGAAGGTATATCCCCAAACACGATTTAGTAACCCGTGATATCTCCCTTACGGTGCGGGTATATATGTAGGTGGATTACATGTTAAGGCCGAACGAAGAACTGTATATAAGACCGGAAGTATAGAATAGAACAACACGGAATTCGCCTATTTTATATAGGTAACAAAACACGAACAAAAAAACAACCTAAAAATATTACTAGGTATAGCACAATAAAAATCAATGGTTACAATAAAATTGTTAGTATCATCTAATAAAGTTATCTACCTCTATTATTATATTTTCTTGAAAAAAAAAATATATATTTTAATGTCCCCTATCTAAACAAAATATACCTACTACGTATAAGAAAGTCCAATGCAATACACTGCAGATGTTCAACGTTTAATTTTGACAATATATTTACTACTTATGAGTACCTATCTACTATCAACATAAGCTTGTGCAATTATACTAAAATAATAATTTAAATAGTACAAATTAACTAATATAATTCTTCATTGAAGTTTAGTTAATCCAATGAGTTTCAATTGTTAAACAACCGACTGAATAGACAAATTAGATAACGTATTATTATTATTGAAACTAATCGGTAGGGTAATGTAATAAATTTGATTGGTTTTGCGCTTGTGCATAGTAGCTAGCTACGGCTACTACGTTGCAATACTTGGTTATATAATAGATCGATATTAATTTCGAGACATAAGGGACAAATCCGATAACTTGGCTACATTAGCACGGACTCGGAAACCACAGCACGCTTGATACCGAAACCGCAATCTGTATGATACCCGCATAACCTCCGCAACCGTTCCAATTATCGCACCCAAGCAAACCTACATCTTAAGCCTGGTATACATAATTAGGGAACGCAATGCGATTGAAATGCAATGTCATCATAATGCATGGCATAATCAATCACTGTCGATATTGGTACCTAATGGCATTTCATGTAGTAGATATTCAAAGATAAAGTTTAGTAAGATAATCATTTCAGAAGCTGATTTGATTTACATTTTGCAAAAATCACCTCCACAGTTGCATTGTAATAGAATTGGTATAAATAAATGATAAATATTAGAGTACGTTCACAGCAAATAATTGTTCAACTTATCTATCAATTTTTAGATATTTTAAAGAAATGCAATGTCCGCCAAATATAACGAATGTATAACCAAAATTGTGTTTAAATGATAATAAATTTATATGAATCTTTCTCATCACTTTACTCAAATGATTCAATAACTTTAGATATAATTACGCGTTAAATGTTGTCAAACGAAGATAAACTTACATAAATATAACTATTACTTTCCGATCTAAACCCTTTCATTTAAAAATATTAACTGTTGTGGT
>JADQWA010000586.1:37500-72610 GCA_018344505.1 Nebria ingens riversi | reverse complement strand
TAGACCGCTCGGCCATCCTGACTTCTTAATGTGTAAACATAAAAATAAATAAAGCATCGTCTACACCGAAACAGACGTCTGTTTAACTAATTACAAATATACAAGTCAATAATTTATAAACGTTATATAGTTGTTCGGCTGAAAAGACTATTTTGACAGGCCATGACGAATTTGGAGGCTGTCCAAAAATGTCGTTTAATATATTTATATAAATTTCAATCGAGTTAGGTGACGGAACCGGATATGTGTGCGTGTGTTTGTCGCGCGACAGGTGTGTGTTGACGTACGTCGTTTATAATACGGTAATTTTCACGCATGTCAGATATAGATCGCGTAAGCGTTTAATACGAAATAGTTATCGCCCTTTGTATCTAGTATGGATTTATGTAGCCTTTTCGAGGGGTGTTAGATGTGGGTGCTGTTATTATTAAAATGTGTTAGCGCGTCTGGCACGAATGTTGTTATTGTTTTCGATAACGTTTTATAGGAAGTTTAAAAATTTGTTGACACTTGTAATATAAGTGGTATTGTTGCCAGAAATAATTGAAAGCATTGTCCTTGGTTTAGTATTTAGTTTATAAATTGTAGGAGGGTTTTTGTTTGCCAAAATGTAGATATGCACTCATTAAGTTATTTATATATAATAGTCATATTTTTACATATAAGTACGTTCAGGGCTATAGTACCCACAATTCTCAACCGATTTGGTTGAAAATTTATTTTTGTATAAATAAATAGTTGGCAATAATTTCCTGAAATGGGCAATTTTATATCTTGACTCAATTTTGAGTTATTAAGGTTTAAAGTTTGAGTAATTATTTTGGGAGGTTAAAGAAACGTCGTTTGAAAGCAGCTAGATTTATTTTGTAGTTTATGTAACACTATGAAAATATTCAATAATGAAATTCGACAACAGTTTATGAGAAGCGCATTTTAATTTAGTTTTGCTTGGAATATCATAAAATATATATGTAGCTCTATAACGGCAGAGGGAAAGGGTGGGTTGGTGAATAGGGTAGTGTAGTATGCTCAGGTGAAATAGGGTTTGCAATAATAGTATAGTGTAGGCTGCTATGGTTAGAGTGGCCTGCTCCCGGACTCCGGACACATTATTTAATAAAGTAATTTCACGGCGTTCCGTATGTATCTATGCATGTACTATATAGCAACGGGTAACTATGGTATGTTGTACCAGCGAAACTTGGGGACAGAAATTGCAATTTTAAGCGAAATTATGGCTACCCAAAACAACCCTATATTTCGACTGTTTTCACTTTGAACGCCCGGAACTTTGCAAGCTCTGGCGCCAGTGGTTTTGCTTACGATATACTTATAATGCACTAATAGCTTTTGTTACTAAATAAGCTTCAAACCAAATTCTTGTACGTGTGCCTATGTGGCGGTGTGTGTGTGTGTGTGTGTGTGTGTGTCGCTGTGTATGTGTGTGTATGTATGTATGTTTGTGTGTGTGTGTGTGTGTCCGTCTGTGTGTGTGTGTGTAGGGCGCGTCTGCTGGTGGGAGGGGGGCGTGGGGTACAATTAGCTTGTCAAAAAGTCATCAATAGCGTCATCTATAAATTAACAATGATAAGTGATGAATAGATTAGTACTTCCGAGCCCGGAAGTTGCCAATTAATTAATAAATAAATAATTAACATATCAATCTAATTTCCTGAAGGTATAAATCAATCTAAGTAATCCATATATAGTTTAATAATCAAAGCAGCATTATTTTATTTTAAAAAAAAAACACATACAATAAACATAAATGTACCATATCGTAAACAGCAAACTGCAAACACCCTCTGCCCCCACCCCCCTTTTCCCGATCTAATTGAACTGTAACTTAATACGTCTCTGCAGCAGCGCCATACCTAATTCTAATGTGTTTTTCGCGTGTCTATTTTCCGTTGAACATCTATTCAACAGCAAACAGGCCCCGGCTTGCACTTATTATGTTTACACTAGGCGACCGTGATGGAAACAGGTGGACCTGCCAATCACGTCGACTACCAAATTTATTCCCTTTACTGCACTATATACTGCTCACCGAACGATAAAAACTACAGTTGAACTTTAAAGCTTATTGAAAAAAAAAAGAATGAAAGCAAATTTACTAAATAAAATTTGATTTAAATTCATGAATAACTTTCGTGTATTTTTACACATATTGCAATTCAGGTCCTAACTAGGTTACATAATTATAGTGTTTCGCAATTTACGACAAGAAAATTGAGCCTTTTGTACTTATTGTAATTTTCTTGATAAGAAACACAATTTATTTTTTGATTTGTGAAACAGTCTTTGTTACTTAAAAATCTTTATTTGATTTATAAATAAATATATTTCATATTTCATTGCGTAACACAGCTTTGTGTTTCTTTGCGCATGCGCAGAACTCAGTTTGATTACCGAAGGTCATAAAAGGGCTTTATAGGTATGATTGGGTGAAAGAAACTTAAATATTGTCGAGAATTAATGCAATTATAATAGTTTTTAGGTTGTTAATTCGATTATTTAGAAGTGGGGTGGTTATTTGTGAGGTTTTATTATGAATTAAAAAGTAATAGGGATTTTAATGTTTGTGTGTTTTGAAAGAAATTCTGGTTGTTTGTTATGTTTGAACATCGCGGAATTGGAGGAAGAATGCATTGATTAATTAGAATTGATGGAAAATAAACGTATATTGAATTGAGGATTGTGCTTTGGTGAAGGCCATTTGCTCAATTTCAATCATCTGGTTTTCTCTGTGTGTGTGTGTGTGTGTGTATCTGTGTGTGTGTGTCTGTGTGTGTATCTGTGTTTGGGAGGTCTCTATTCTTCTCTATTGTATTGCGGAATTAGCTTCATTTTTAACTGTGGAAAATATTCCCGTTGCCATTTTCCGCGTGTATAAATATATATATATATATATATATATATATATATATATATATATATATATATATATATAAATTATTTTTGTTTATAAAAGTGTAAAAGCATTAATTTTCATATAGTTAATAACAAAATATATTACGAAATTTTAATTTAAATAAATATATATATATATATATATATATATATATATATATATATATATAATTCAGTGCTGTTTAATTAAAATATGATGAAACAAATTTATATTTGCACCGATGCAAGTTTGCGTTCAAATCCGCCGTTTCGCGGTGTTTGCGTTCACATTTTTACCTCCTGTGTGCGTGTGTGTGTTTGTGCACGCTCTTTTGGTCATGGATGCCAGGATACGCACATAGTAAAACTCAAATTTATGTTTGTTTATGCCCAAAAACCGCTCCTTCCGCCATGGATATCAGGATAACCACGTAATAAAATTCGTAAATATAATTCAGAATACGATCTATCACCCATGGATACCAGAATAACAACGTAGTAAAGCTGTAGATATAAAAATAATAATTTTTGAGATTAATAACTAATTTATTAATAATAAGAATAAAAAAATTCCGCAAGATTTATTAATAATTATAAAAACTACAACCCTAAACGTGCATTTGCGTTTTTCGATTTATTTATTTGTTTATATACCTACCTATGTATATGTAGGTAGGTATATAAAGACTGTAATGGGACTAGGTATAAAATCGATTTGTCGGATTAATGTTGTTGTTGTTTTATATATTTTGTATTTTTTTGTATAGAAGTATACATTGTGTACATAACATCGCGGGGTCTTTTACCGACCGATAGAACAGGGCAGAACAGGGCGACGAGGGCAAGAGGCGCGCGCGTATAAAACGTCGAAAACATTAAATTGTTGCCGCAAATTTATCTCGTTGACTTTAATGGCTTCTATTTAGTGTTTTGTCGCAAATTAGGCATGCGAAAACGGTATCAAAACGGCCAAAATATACACGTCTATTTGTTTAAAACCACTGACTCCAGTTTGGCGCTACTTAATTTATACATTTCATGTACCGGAAATCTCTTACGATGTTCTTACAAATAAATCACGCATTTAAATAAATTATTACGCGAAAGAAAACAAAAAAAAAACAAATAACGCATCCATCTTTGTTTAATAATTACTACATTATTTAATATGTAAATTACATACGTGAATTAGCGAACATAATTCCATTAATTAACTAAACAAAATACATTCGCAGTTATTGTTTGCAAATGAATTAATTTCCATTGCGTATTTCACGTTTGACATTTACGTTATTTGAGGAATTCTATATTGGTATTTTACACGCTGCGTTTCATGTCATTTTATGAACTAACAATGCCTCGAGACAAAGGGTTACGCGAATGCAAGCACAGTTCAATACAAACGCGCTATAATACCCTCAGTGAGTAAATAATAGAAGGGTGCGACTAAAACCCGATTATGCGGTCTTCATTATCGACGTGTAATTTCGATTTTCAGCAATAGTTTATTAAATACATTAAACTCAATTTTTGTTGCGACCTAAATATATATACGAGTATATACATATAAATATGTGCTTAAAAAAATAGATAAATAAACATTGCGCGCGTCGTCGTTGTATATACGTACGTTGGCGGCAAATGGTGTGTCGATCGCCGAAAACCATTCTGTCTAACGGCGGACAAGTTTACCGTTATATCCTTGCGCTATAATAGTAGATAATAACAGTTTGCATAGAAAAGAAATGTGACTATTTCAAACACGGATATTGCATTTTATGTCTTTACGTACGTTTTTTAAAAGTCATTTCAAGTTTTCTATCTTATATATTCAAAATATATTGCGAATTGCGCCCCTTGGGCCTTAAAACCCTATTATTTATTTATATAGATCTCAAAACACAAATTTATAAATTGCAGTTGGTAAAACACTATTTTGTGTGTTAAGGGTGTTTATAATTAATTAAAGACCCTGTAGGATTTTTTAAAAATAAATATACGTTAAGTATATTTTGAAATACTATTTAATATTTGGTTTGCGATGTTTTCGACATGGATTTATCGCAGGACCTTTGCACAAACGGCCACTCGAAACGGATGTGAGTGTATTTGCAGGATTGTATGAGTGTTTTAAGCGTACTATATTGTTTCAGAATTGTGTGTGTGTGTGTGTGTGTCATGCATGTTTCAAACAGTACACAATATATTTCAGTGGTATCCTATATGCATGGTAAATGAAATAATGTGCGACCATTGGGTTTAGCAGGGATTTGATGCCCAAGTCTGCAGAGTGTTAAATATGGGTGAATAAGGGTTCCTATACCTACCTATATACGATATATATATAAAACAATGGACCACAGATATTTTTGTAAACGGATTCACAATTTCAAAAATCTACACACACATACACACTTAAAATAAATTTATTTATTTGCAACTCAGCATATTTTTGAAATAAATATAAATTTGTGTTTTACTATGCGTTTATCCTGGTATCCATGACTAAATGTACGTGTTTATTTGACATAAATAATTATAAAATTGAGTTTCACTATGCATGTATCCTGCTATCTATGGCTGATATTTTGTATGTTGGCACATATATTTATTTATATATATATATATATATATATATAATATATATATATATATATATATATATATATATGTATGTGTGGGTGTGTGTCAAAATAAATCTGAGTTTAATTACGCGGTTATCCTGGTATTCATTGCCGATACATGACATAATTGTATATATTTTTACCAGTAGGAAGGTATGAAAGTGTAAAGGATGTAGTAGGTATGTGCGTCATTTAGTGACGGGTGGTTGAAATGACGTTGAGTTATGTGTCCCCATAACAAAGTACGAGTGTTAATTATAGAGCAAACGCTTGAATGAACCGAAACAAATAACGCCACGTCATATCCACGTCTATACCGGTTATATATACACACAGACACACACCAACACTATATGTATCGGTTCACCGTGTGCCCAACCGGTAGATGAATAATGAACGTTGATAAGCGCCCTACTGAAGCCACATCAGATAACTACTCAACACTTCAACGCACTGTTACACGTGCCTACTACAATTTATCTGTCCTTTATCCTGCTATCCATGCATTTATAATTTTTATATACGTACATATACTTAAATTACATTTTATGCTTTACTATCCTTGTTATTACATCTCATACTACATTTACGGTTGTAGCCCCCACAATTAACAATTAATCTAGCTGATATTTTTTATTTAAGTTACCAATACATAAGACCCTTGCAAGTGAAACGGATTTTTTTTTTATCTCTTATCAGTTTTTAGTAGTCATATTTTAAACTTAAATTAACATTTTGTGGTTTAATATGTCGTTGTTATTGCTTCTCATACATCGTAGGACGTTTAGGGTTGTAGTCCCCAGAAATGTTGAAGTATCTTATTGTTTTTTTCTTTTGGTTACGAATATGTTAATTATTAATCCCTGAAATTGGTAGATCTTTATCTAGACTGAATTTTCAGGGTGGCGTTTTTTAAATATGAATTATGTTAGATAAAATGTTAGAGAAATTGTAGACGTTTGAAACAACATCTATGTTTAAATATTTCAGATATATTGATTCGTTCTTTGAATTATTTATCAATTATGGATTTTCATTTAACCTACATATGCCACATACAATACACATCGTATGAGTATATTATATTTATTTATTTTTTTTATATATATATATATATATATATATATATATATATATATATAAATAAATAAATAACAATTTTACTACGTTCCTATCCTGGTATCCCTGGTTATATAAACGAGTTTTGGTACACTTGTATCCTGATATCCATGTGTATCGTATTATAGCATTTATATAATAATATAAAAATGAGTTATAATACTTGTCGATCCTGGTATCCATGGCTAGTGTATCGTGTTTAGGCATTTATATAAAAAATAAATATGAGTTTTAATACTTTGCTCTCCTGGTGTCCATGACCGATTGTAATTTGGTTTTTATATAAGAATACGAATTTTAATACTTGTCTATCCTGGTATCAATGGTTGTTTTATCGTATTTTGGCTTTTATATATAAATATAAATGATTTTTTATACTTGGCTATCCTGTTCTATCCTGGCATCCATGGCTGGCGTATCGAATTTTGACGTACTATATGCAAATGAGTGTTACTACGCGGATACATAACTAACATGCCGTATTTTAGTTTATTAATAAATATAAATATTAGTTTTCTTAAGCAGCTACTCTAATATCCATGGCCGATATCTCGTATTTTGGTATTTATTTCAATATAAATATGAGTTTAACTACTCGACTATTCTGGTATCCATGGCCGATTATATGTATGTAGTACATACATATATGTATATGTTATAGGTTTTTTGAGTGTGTCAGTGTGAATATATTTCTAGAGGAGAGTTGATAAGTTTATAAACACTTTCGCGAATTGTCAAGATGTTGTCAGAGGTGTCAGTATCAAGGTTAGATGTCACTTGCCAATCCAGCGACAGTTAATTTTACTTAGTTTCGTTGCGCTACTTAAACCAGAAACACGCCAAGATATACGTATATAATTAAACTGTGTCTCTGAAACATCTTATTCATTTATATTTATATACATATACATAAGTATACAAAAATGTCCATAAGGCCGAAACGAAATCATTTTTTAGCATTTCTAAACACCAATTTGCAATCAGCATAATCAAATTGTGGCATGAATATAATTTGAACTCAATCAGAAATTTTAAAATTTTCTGTATGCATTTATGTCATCAAAGTACATTTAGGGCCAAAACTCCCACAATTCCCAACCGATTTGGTTAAAAATTTATTTTTGTATTCACAAATAATATTTCATTTTTTATCAAAGCCCAATTGTCAGTAATGATTTTTTAAACTTTGATAATTAATTTATTTTAATACATATGAATAATTAATAAACAACACTTTTTGCTTATGTTTTTTTATTAAAAATAGTGTCTAATTATGTTTATTTATTTATTTATATATTTATATATGTTGTACTAAACCGACAAAATACCAACGTTTCTCGAGCATACGTTGTGTCCGCGTAAAAATAAACGTGTTGGCACGTAACTCTGAC
The DNA here is from genome assembly GCA_018344505.1 of Nebria ingens riversi. Lineage (NCBI taxonomy): Eukaryota > Metazoa > Arthropoda > Insecta > Coleoptera > Carabidae > Nebria > Nebria ingens. Next base: position 64,584 of record JADQWA010000586.1, on the reverse strand, counting down.
AATACGCAGCGATTTATGATCGCTTCTAATATTATTTAAAACATCTAGCCAATCAGTGAGCGACGCTATTAAATGCAGAAACAAATATTCCGATTACACTCTTATCGTTTTAATAATAATTGCAATTATCACCGCGTTGCGCTGTTAGTATTTCTGCAAACTATAATAATCGTTAGTCACTAGTAGATCTTCGCAAAATATACTCGCGTTTTGTGCATTTCTATATCACTATTAATTGGATTATAATTTTTGGGTGAGTTGAAAATACATATTCTACAACTAATTCTACGACTGTTTAATCATGTGTTTAATTACGGGGTTCGCGACTAAAATAGAGATTAAATCCGGCGACGTACGTCTCAATGTCAGCAAAAGTGTCAGCCCGTGACACATTTCCAATACGCGCCTGTCTGTACTCGCATTTCAAATATGGCGTTATATTTTTGGTGCGTCAACGTTTTTTATTTTATTTTTTTTATCAAACCGTGTTAACGAAGGAATTATTTGTTAACGCGGATTTCTATTTTTTTGGGTATATATTCGTGTAAAAGCGAATATTTATGTGTGACTAGGCTCGCGATGTAGGTGGAGGTCTATTTTGAGCATGCGCTCGTTACTACAAGCAACAACATGTGCATTCGTTGCTTAGTTATATATATATATATATATATATATATATATATATATATATATATATATATATATATATATATATGTATATATATATATATATATATATATATATATATATATATATATATATATATATATATATATATATATATATATATATATATATATATATATATATATATATATATATATATATATATATATATATATATATATATATATATACATATACGTATATACATACATATATGTAACCTATATCCAGCACATTGTTTTTACGAATCCGACACCAAATACTAAATACGTAACACTTTTGATTATTTGGCATTGAGTATATAAAAATAGACATAATTCGTTTTTCCGTATTTCCTAAATATCTGCACAGCTTTTGTGCGGAAAACTAAATAAAATCGTAACGTATCTAGCGAAACCAATTTGTTAATTACTTCGAGATTTCCACTTTTCACTCCGCGACCATTTACTAGAACTTTTACTCCAGTTTACGCGTCTTCCATACCGGATTCGCCCCCACTACACCCCTCATCATGTCTCCAATCGCTTGCGAATAGGTTGATATATATATATATATATATATATATATATATATATATATATATATATATATACATATATAAATTATTGATTACTACATTTTTTACCTTTTTCCTTATCAATTCCATACAGTTCAAGGTCTATGTCACTGATATGAAACAGAAGTATCTAGTCATTATTTCGTTCTTTTGTGTTTAACTTAAGCTAATTTTCATATATGTTTTACTGCTTATTTAAAACGTTTAGCTATTTTTTTAAACCTCCATCCTACTTTTTTAAACCTCTATACTTTTTATACCTCTATACTACCTCTTTTTCTAATTGTTTACGTTAACGACAACACTAGTTCCCAGTGCGAATTATTACTAAAACTAAAAAATAACTACTAAAATTGAAGACGTAAAAAAATTCCGCGTTTCACAAATTGATAAATGACAACTAACATATTGGTAACTTAAATATAAATTATTTGTAGGAGTTGCAACCCTAAACTTACTAAAGAGGACGGTAAATCAAATTTGAAAAATGGCTACTAAAATTTGAATACATAAATAAAATTGCGCTTTTCAGAGATTGATAACTAATATATTGGTAACTTAAATAAAAATTACCAGTAAGATTAATAGATAATTGTAGCAGTTGTATTCCTAAACGTACTAAGAGGAACGGTAACGATAAACCATAGTACGAATGGTAAATCAAATTTAAAACATGGCTACTAAAAATTGAACATTTAAAAAAAATTGTGCGTTTCACAAATTAATAATTAACATGTTGGTAAGCCGAATAAAAAATTTCAGCCGGATTAATAAACAATTGTGGGAGTTGTAACCCAAAACGTATTTTGCCATTCGCATTTAGAGAAATGAATACAACGTCATGATATTTTCCAACTGATACGAAAATCGATCTGACTAAGCTATTCAATCATGTAATTCTGCGTCAATCTCAAATTTATTCCAACCGACTATCCAGTACCGCTTAGTGGTCGGTGTCCTATCATTAATCAACAATTTGGAAGCTCCTTAACCGGCCGCGCGCTAAGGAATACATTTTTCATGTTTGCCATTGATTCACCCTCACCAGTTAACCAACCATACCGCGGTAATGGTATTTTAAGTATTTCTATAATTGCATTTGGGGTTAGATCATAACCGTTCGTAGATATATATATACCACTTATATATTATTACAGCCATCCGCTTCAAATATGTTTTTTTATGATTGTGTAATAAAAATTTTATACCCCCGTAACATTTTTCACGCGTTTTCTTTGTTGCTCTCAAATAGACAATAAGAATTAACGGTGCTAAATATAAAAGTAGCTCAATAATTTTTATTCGATTTATAACAAGAATAAATAAATGTCTTTGTTGCGCTCCTTAAGTGTAGTCTATCCAGGAGGCCATGACCAATGTGTAGTGGCCCGGCACTGAGTGTGTTTATTTCGGGTTCGTTTTTATTTAAAAGCAATCCAAATGTCTATCACACCTATAGAATGAACCCCTGGGTAGCTTCGATAAATGAAATGTCACATAGAAGTTATAGTCATCCATGAAGCAGTTCTGTCAATTTTTCTTTCCCTTCGCGTTCGCCTGCTTCTTCTTCTTCTTCTTTGCTATACTTGGCGCTGCGGTCGTACGATTTTACGAGAATTACTTGTCAAATACCCGGACACACCGTTCAAACCCAGAAATCTATTTATTCCTGATGGCCATATCGACCAGACAAAATATCTGATATGTTATTGGACACTGCATTATTAAAAAAAAAAACATACTTCGGAGCCGTATTTAAGAAATGCTACCAAACAAACCTGTGTTGTTTGTCAAGCATAAATCTCGAGAACAGTCGGCCATTTTCCCTAAACTAGTCTACGGAGTACAATTAATTGTAGACAACAAGACAAATTGTCTGTTGCACCTATACAAACAAACACTACACACTCGCTAGAATAAAATAATTAATATGAAAACTTGCTTCATACTCAAAACGTCACAAAGCTTAACTACTTCGTTTACTTCTTCATTTAATATCAATTCGTAAGACGTATGCACATTTTCTAGACGTATAAACTAATTTTGGAACGTTTTTTATTAAACACTTCCTTAATTATCCTTCAAATATTTCATTTTGCGTCTAGGAGTAATTTGTAAATTTTAATTACACACTGAAACATATTTAGTTACGTCTTCCAGTTCTGGAATATTTATGTATGTTGTTTAGAGGTTGTTTATTATGGAGTTGACCACAAAAACGTTGAAGATGACCTCTTTTGTAATAAATTGAACTTTATTCAAACTCTGAGAAGGTTTTTGAATACATATACTTGTTAGTTATCTCCCAAATATGCTTTTTGAAACAGTCTTTTCGACTAGGAGTGCATTTTTAACTTTAACTAAATGCTGAAATATCTTTAGTGACTTCCTCGAGTTGTGGAGTATTGTAAAAATATACACCATACATCTAAATAGGGTTTAGGGATTGTTTGTTATGGATTTGATGGTAAAAACGTTGAAGATGACCGCTTTTATAATGAATTAAACTATTTTCAAACTCTAGAAGGTTTTTAAATGCATGTTTTTGAAACAATCCTTTTGACTAGGAGAGAATGTTAAACTATGCCTAAATGCTGAATGGTCTTTAGTTACTTTTATGAGTTGTGGAGTATTTTAAAGACATACACCATAAATCTAAATGGGATGCACGGGTTGTTTTTTATGGATTTGACGGTAAAAACATAGCAGATGACCACTTTTGTAATAAATTTAACTTTATTCAAACTCTGAGAAGGTTTTTGAATACATATAGGTACTCGTAGGTGTTCCCCAAATATGCTTTTTGAATCAGTATTTTCGACTAGGAGTAAATGTTAAATTTTAACAAATTGCTGATAGGTCTTTAGTTACTTCCTCGAGTTGTAGAATATTTTAAAGATATACACCGTAATTCTAAATGGTGTTTAGGGGTTGTTCGTTATGGATTTGGTGGTAAAAATGTTGCGGATGGCCTCTTTTGTAATTTATTCAACTTTATTCAAATTCCAGAAGTATTTATTCCTCAAGTAGTGGAATATTTTAAAGATATACACCATAAATCTAAATGGTGTTTAGGTGTTGTTTGGTGGTAAAAACGTTGAAGATGACCGCTTTTGTATTGAATTCAATTTTTTGGAGCTCTATGAGGTTTTTAAATAAACATATCTTTATTTTCCCTCCCGATGCGTTATTTGCATCTTTGAGTGGTGGAATGTTTTAAAGATATACAAATGGTGTTTAGTGGTTGTTTATTGTAAATTTGATGGTAAAAACGTTAGTTATAAATGCAAGTAGGTATTTTAGAGCTCCAGAAGTTTTAAAAATAAATACACTCTTAGCTATCCTCAAGATACTCCATTTGAAACAGATTAAGGGCGTCTACTAATGGCATTATTTGTTTCAAGCATCACTAGAGTAGGTCCCTATCAAGTAGACAAGTAATCTCCTCCTGCGTTAGAAGCTATTTGTATCTGTTTACAATTGGCAAATAAGGTAACACCATGGTTACGTAACCCAGGCTTGACTGACATTAGCATTGCATCAACGTGTCACGCCATTCCCCATCTTTCTCAACTTATGCCCCCTCCTCCACACACCAGCGACTGACATCTGTCGTTGTCGTAACAAATGAAGCTCTTCGCGACTTTTGTCTTGAGATTCTCCGGAATCCAAGCATCTGGAAAGTATTTGCTGTATATTTAATTCACATACAGTTAAGAATGCCACAGTGGTTCTAGAACTGTTTCTAGCGACAATGGAATCAAACAAAATCGCGTTGTGTTTTTTGTTTTTTTTTTGTTTTAAATAACATTAAACATCAAACAATTTAATGCTTTTATAATAAGGGAGTAACAATTCTCATTTGCGAATGTCGTAGCTCGCTATAATGAAGAAGACTTCATTTGATGGTGTTCTTTTTAAAGGATATCAAACGGAGCTTAAAAGCTGTCAAAGGTAATGCGCACGCGCGTCGTGCGTGTTTGTTTGTCAAAAGAAAACATAAAAACGAAGCTCTAGCGAACAAAGAACAAGAAATTCAATTACGGAAGTAACCAAAATGGCCCACGGCATCATGTTTGATCAAAAACAACTATATTATTCCGTTGAACTTTAAAACTTGCACATTTACATACGTAATAGCGATTGTTGCATTCTTTTTTATTATTATTATTACGCCACAAACAAACTACAAATACAATTATTCAAAAAAAAACTTTAATTATATATATATATATATATATATATATATATATATATATATATATATATATATATATATACATAAATATATTTAATCGTGTCGTAATTTAATACTTAATAATTAAAATCCCACTTCGTATTATGTCATTTTTGGTACATTTTAAAAGAATCCCACTTGTGAATCCTACTACTATACTATGTCTATTTCGACTCGTAGAACCGTATTTCACCCTATATACGTAACGTAACGTAACGTACAGTGTAGTTACTGTCTCTATATGTCCGATGGTTTCTCCGTAATAAAATATTAAATCGTGTTTTCTTCGTATAATAGACAGTTACTTATTGGTACTTTGGCTCAAAATAAACTATTACGGCGTACTTTTATACTTTAGTAGAAAACACACAAAACAGTGTTATTGCGGTGACGCGTTCCTCTATCGGATAATAATTGCGCTTTCTTAGAGGCTCTTACGCGTAAACAATTTAGTTTTCGTCAAACAGTTACTTAGTGATACTTTAGGATGTATTACTTGGTTATATTAAAGGGAAACTTACTAAAAAATACAAATAGGGGTATTACTTTGATGGTTCAAACAATAGAGTTACTCTCAGAGACATTTGATGTATTTTACGTAAACTAGGTGCAGATACTTAGTGATACTTTAGGGTGGTAAACTTGTATATATTAGCAGGATACTTACTAATAATACAAATAGTGGTATTACTTTGGTGGTTTAAGCAATAGGGTTACAATTACGACCTCTCAAAGACTCTTAGATGAAAATTGTTGTATTCTATGTAAAGTTGACAGTTACTTAATGATACTTTAGTGTGTATTACTTGTATATATTGGCAGGAAATCTATTTAAAATACAAATAGAGGCATTACTCTGATGGTTTAAGCAATAGAGTTACAATTACGAATTCTCAGAGGCTCTTAGAAGTAATTGTTGTATTCTATGTAAAATAGACAGTTACTTAGTGATACTTTAGGGTGTATTACTTGTATATATTAGCAGGAAACCTACTAAAGATACAAATAGTAGTATAACTCTAGTGGTTTAAGCAATTGCGTTACAATTACGAACTCTGAGAGACTCTTAGAAGTAACTGTTGTATTCTGTGTAAAATAGACAGTTACTTAGTGATACTTTAGGGTGTATTACTTGTATATATTAGCAGGAATCCTACTCATAATACAAATAGTAATATTGCTTTGGTGGTTTAAGCAATAGAGCTACAATTACGAACTCTTAGAGACGCTTAGAAGGAATTGTTGTATTCTATGTAAAATAGACAGTTACTTAGTGATACTTTAGAGTGTATTATTTGTATATATCAACAGGAAACATACTAAAAATATAAATAGTGGTATAACTTTGATGTTTTACGTAATAGAGGATTGTTAGAGAGTCTTAGAAGTTAAGATAAACATGTTTAAAATAATTTGGAAGCGCTAAAGTAATTTGAAAGTTGTTCTCTGAGTTAATTGAGATATTCATTAAATGTGAGTCGTCTTTTGATGATGGGTGGGAAAGCTATGAATATGTTTCCAGATGTAATTATAAAAAGAGTGATGTGCGGATAAAATGAATAATGTATAAAAATGTTTGATAGAAAAACCGGCGGTAGTGAGTGGATGGGTTAAATAAATTACCCTGCGGTAATAGTGTGATATAAATTTGTATCTTGGACAATTTACTCGAACAGAGCCAATACATTCGCGATCAGTCTTCCTTACGGCGCGGCACGGCAGCTCCGGATGAACTTTATCTATTAACTTGTTCTGTGCCGTGTTTGTGTAGACTGTAGCCACCTGTCCGCTCAGTTTATATGACATTCAAGTGATTGATTACATCGTAACGTATATAGATATAGATATGCGGCTCGTGGTAAAGAATATAATGGCTTTCTGAAATTGCCGTCGAAAAATCGGTTCACTGTCAAAAAGTTTTAGAGAAATTGTTTACCACTGATTTTATACTTTCGGACCTTCCCTTTTTAACACACATACACACACACACACACACACACATACAGACTCGTGCGTGTTTTAAAATAATGTAGATATAGTGTACTATACATACGTTGTTACACTACATTGTAGTATACATTGAGAGTCTTTTTACGTAGGTATAATATATAAAAGGTATTTTTAATATTAAGAAATTTCTGACATTCTGTTGGTTTGTGGTGCAATTTAAATTAAAACGAGCCGTTTTTTTGTTGTTGTTGCTGCTTTTTCTATAAATATCATTCGCTTACAGGTGGACAGTGGTCTTTTGTGTGTTGCTTTATGAAAGAATTCGAAAGGATTCCTGAGTATACATTTCGTTTTTCGTAACCGAAAAATTGCTTAAAAATATTTCGCCTAATATGTATATATATATTAATATAATTTAAACTGAAATATGTCACTTGATAAATGATAAAAATTCAATTTTACAACTACCATTAATCATTTTATAATTTAAGTAGCGCTAGAAATGTAATTGTTTTCATTGAAATCCAACGTAAATAAAATCGCAATTACGCGACCAGAAAAATGAATCTATTATCTAAAATCAATACGAGTCAAGCAACTCTCATCTCAATCAAATAATACTTAAGTACACGCTGCTGCTTTTTATTGCATTTTCATGAAACACCCACATTTAATATCAATAAGTATTCATACCAGAGTCGCGGTTATCTACGCTGAACCGATCTAATATATTTCGCATTAACCGTAACCCCAACCGAAAATGTCTTAACTTTGATGAAATACATTCTGCCTTTAAAATAACTGAGTTTTACGTCATTGTTTTCGCCTCTATAAACGTCGCGATAAACATCACAATCCATCGCTTTTTTAACGTAATTATTTATAGTTTTGAATTAATTTTAAATGGCGTTAAAACGAGATTTAATTTAATTTATATATGTATAAATGGAAATGTAATAAGTTTTATTTCGATTGAAAATCTATAAATGCTATAAAACGTATTTCTATCGTGAAATAAATTCAAACACTCAATTTCCATAAAACATGTAAACTCTGAGTTGAATGGAATAACTGGAATAACGGAATAAAAAGTAATAGGTATTTTTGAGTGTTCTGGGTTTCGTTTGCCGGTAAATGGGACGCGTTTTTACCGGTACGATAATAATTAAAAGTTCCTGAATGGAATGTGTATCTTAGCGCGATCTAAATATAGCGGTTTCTAATAGATGTTCTGTTTATATATTCAACAAACATAACCCGTCTATGTATGTATGTATGTTAGATATTTTAGGGATGTGTACATTACTTGGCTTGCGCTTGCCTTGCAAAGAAAATATATTTATCGCCGTGATATTTTACGCCGCGTTATATGTATCGTCTATATCGAGTACCTACAGTAAATTGCGATTTTATACTAGTTCTACTTCTTATCACTACTACGCATGCGCTACTTTATTTATTACTCCACATATGCTAACAGACATTCATTCTTACTTATAACACACACACACACAGAGGTGCGCGCGCATGTGTGTCTTAGGCTAATGTGCGCATAGATACTAGGCGCAGTTGCGTCAATGCGCATGCGGATGCATGGATACAGGAATAACACACTCACAAGGTGTGTTAGGTAAGGTAAATGGGAATATAGACGAGTGGTTGAATGAAATCGACCATTATTATTAACAGACTTGTGTGTATTGTTAATGTATGTAATCCGAGTGGCACGTGTGCCGGTACTCATGTAAATTATTAACCGATTCGATACTAAAGAGTGAACAAACAAGCGAAATATATACAGACAGAGAACGTTCGCTATAGATATGTATTTGTAGATTATTTCAGGGTTTATTATAGTTTTAAAATAATAACTACTTGTTCGTTATTTCGTTTTAAGTTAGCTTAAAAAACGAAATATATTTGTAGAAATTATTATTACGTTAGGGGGTTTAATATAGTTTAAAAACAATATTTAATTTAATGAAGTGTTCGTTAGGGAAATGAATTTAGGAGAATTGGTTACGTTTTAAGTTAGTTTAAAGTCGAAACAGTTTTCTGGGCAAGCGTTTGCAGACGGAGTTTATGTATATAAGAATTTATATTGCTTTTCCATGTCAAGAAATCTGAATGCCTTTGAAAATGATTTGAATACAAGTTTGAAAAGAAAAATTAACTTGAAAAGAACTCGAACATCTTTCGACATCAAAGCAACTACAATATATAAATAAATATGCAATACATCGACTGATTGACAACAATGTAGTTTAATTATTTAAAAAAATATATTCATACATAAAACAAAAAAACACATCCATTGTTCATGATGGATGTGTTGTTCCATCAATTGTAGTTATATATATAAATTTCAGTTTTTTAACTGCGTTGAAATAGAGTTTAATACCAGAGACACGATTTGTTTTTATTGCGATAAATGTGGTCAGTTCGAACAGAATTTATATTCGCTTTCCTGTCCAACCAACATTTTTTACATACAAAAATTTAAATTGATTACACCACGATTTATATATTCGTATTCTCAAACCTACTTTACTCTAAAACGCAATTAAACCACTTCAAACAAACAATTAATTAATTAAAATGTATTTTAACAATAAAATAAAAACAAGCACGAATAAAAATAACGCTTAACGTATTTGTTGCGCTATAACTCCCGCCGTTTTAAATCAAGCTCAACTAGAAGACGCGTAATTGTATTTATCACGTAGTTTTACGAAAAACTGTCATAGAACTTCGCGTAGCTTTGCAAATAATGTTTGTTTATTTTATTTGTTACTTTGAGCGTCTAAATTGTCTAGTTAGGGATTAATTGTAGTTATTTGCGTGGGTGGTTATTGGGTTGCGATTTGTCGAATTATAAAAGCACTTGTGTTGGGGTTAAGTGTATAAAAACGTTTCTCCGTGGAATAAATCAAAAATAACATGTGTCGTCTGTAATTCGATTTTCTCGGTGAAAACGTTAGAAGTAGCGTGTTATTCTAGTGTCTGTTTTCTGACGAAATGTTTTCGTTCGTTTTATTCCCGTTCGCATACTTTTTTTTAGTTTCGTTATAGTTCGTATAACGAGTGAATCACATTTGGGGATGATTAAAAAAATGTTTTTTATTAGTTTTCTATTTGATTGAATTTTATACTAAGTCCAATTCCGTTGGGAAATCATCGGAAAATGTTATGTGTGCATATATATATATATATATATATATATATATATATATATATATATATATATATATATATATATATATATATATATATATATATATAGATCGACCTCCTTTGTGTATATCTATGCATGTTTGAAATACAATTGGACATTATACTTGGGAAAATGATTATTTTTCTATACAATTCATTTCCGGCTACGCAATTATTAAAACAGTGTTGCTCAAAATAAAATTAGACTTGTTTTAACACAATTAAGGGCACACGCGCGCGTACGTGCGCTTGCGCGCGCATATGAGCGGTTGCGCGCGCATATGTATGATTACGCGCACCTGCAAGCAATTTTGCGAATTGAAAATTGTGTTTTTACGACTTCAAACCAATATTAGTGGAGATATTAGTTAATGTGTATTCAAAAAACTAACTTTTCTGTAATTGCGAATAGTATTTACGTCAGCTAACAACTGAAAAATACGATTTGTTACTTTTGTGTTTATTTTCGGCGTAAGGTTTAATAATTCTTAGCTTGTGTGCAATTTATTTATATTGAGTATATTGATTAGACGGTATTACAGTAATTCTTAAATAATTCAGGGTTTTCTATGTGTACAGAAGTTAGCGTCATTCCCATGGCGACTGTAAAGGCTAATAAATATTTGACTGAATTAACCGAACTATACTAATACGAATTTATACCGTAATTTTCAAGAATATAAAAAATCTATATGTATAATAAAAAGTTAATTGAATTAAAATGTTTTTAATTCTCGAGTTTATGGAAGGTTGTGTTTAGCGAAATAAAATCATTAAATTTTATTATCCGCCTCTCTGAGCAACCGTGAATTTTTATTCAGTTTTTCAGGAATATAAAATAATTATCTCCCAAAAAAAAAACATATATACACGCGTTTTTTTAAAAATTATTAACCAACATTTACGTAATAATAATCCCGATTTTTTTTTCATTTAGTACTTAAGTAATAATAATTAATTATTCCGTTAACAAGTTGTGTAATGAAGTATCCTGGAAGCCACGGCGGAGAACATGGAACAATCGTAACTTTGAATTTACTGTCTGGAACCGCAAGACATCCATGTATTGTCCCATGTTCTCCAAGTGTTCCATTCGTCCATAAATCGGCGCGAAGTTTCCCGTACAGTACACAACACGCAGACACACACAAAAGTCGTTGAAGTTTGTTTATACGTACGTGCGAAATATAGACATGGATACGAAAATTATTTCAGCATTATATTTTATACGATATTAATGTGTGCGCCTGCGCATGCACGTTTGTGTTACTAAAATAGTCTAATGAATAAATAAATGTCTTTAAATTTTCCAAAAGTTAGTAATTTAAAATCCTTCTTAAATCAAGCGATATATATATATATATATATATATATATATATATATATATATATATATATATATATATATATATATATATATGAATTACGTATAAGAGAGTACAATGTGGGTTAGAAGAGATCTGTTGTATGCAGGATACAATTTAAAATTGCATCCAGTTATTTCAGTATCTGGTGGTACATTTGTAAACATCCGTCGCTTCTTAAACCAGCCAGGTGGCCCATTGTTATTCTGTTTGCGTTCATAATGTCAAAAACAATAAAATCCGAAGTGCACCTAAGGAATCTCTAATATTTACGTATAAATCCGTAATAAACAATCACCATTAAATGAACTAGTAGTATATTTCTGTTATATTTCACAATTTACGTATTACAATAATTTGGAAAGTCCTTAAATAAAATTGTGTATACAACCCAAGAAAGGGGAAAAAAAGTACTTATTCAATGTTGAAGAAAAGCAACTTGAAACCAACATGTCACAATCTTTTAGTCCCGTAAAAAAGACCACGAATCCCAAGTACTTCCACGTTATATTGTTTCCGATACCGTTCCACAAGCGACCCGTTACCGTTCAGATCCAATAGATATTTTACGTATGGTACAAAACCACTTTTAGAGGTACAAGTATTGATCGACCAGCGATACACAAGCTTTCGTCTCTGTCTCGAGCACTCCGAAACGCATTTAAACGCGATGTGACCGTCTTTTTCTACGAGAGTAGCACACGCTTCACAAACTCCTCGTCGCTTTCGACCCCTGCGTGTCTTCCTTAGTTGAGTGGAAATTCTCATCAAATAATGCAGAACACATCGAAACTTTTGACGATTCAATTTTTCATCTTATCTTTCTAATTTTACACCTAAGACCTGGTCACGGAAAATTCCAATACTCTTTTCAATCATTTTTCCGTTTGTGCTAAATTGGAACACGTAACTTATCTCTAAAGAGGGTTGGAGAGGAGGGTGGGGAGGAGATGAAGAGAGGGTTATAACTCCACCACTTATCTGTAAAGTTCAACTGTGTACTAGATGAGTATTTGTTTCATAACGAAAATCTGTAAGGGTTTCTTGTAAAATGTCGATTCCGTAAAGTTTTATCGACCAGCGATTCCGGGGCTGAAAATGTGGACAAGCTCTTTTCTCGGGCTTCTTGTCTAAACACATCAACATTTCCGGGGCACGTGTCGAACACTAGTGGTAGAAGCAACAACTAACGCTTTCTGCTTGCTGTTATATAGCTGGGAAATCAACGCAGGTTCCCCCGGGAACAAATCACCATCGGGGCCGGGAACAGTTGCCGCTGACGCGAACATATTGCATTATATTTTGTAGCAAATACACTCAAACGACGTTAGTAGTTCTCGGTTTAGGTCGCACACCTATAAAGTCGTTGCTAAATCGTCGTTGTTCAAATTGTCTTTGACGTAAATCAACTTTACATTTACTAATACGTCTTGACTTCACACCAAAACTATTTAATTTCTAACGTACTTTTTCCTAAACTAGATAATCACTAATGTCGTACACTAATTACTAAATTAACTATTCTATTTCATCTTCAAACAACTATTAACCATCTTTTTAATATTTTCTTACGTTGTATAAACAAATAATCACTCCTAAAAAAAATTGCTTGTCGCTAGAAATTCCGTAACAGTTTCCCCAAAAACGGCTTCAATAAATTAAAATTCACTAAACATAAAACCTCAATTAGTCTCTTTAGGTTCTTCAGAATAGAAAACCTAAGAGGATTTATTTTAGAAAACCACTTATTTGTGGTAATTTCAATTTCTGAAATTCTCTTCTTATTCCTGAACCATGCGTAATTATTTCTGGATATATGATTAGGGAAAGATACTTTGAAGGGCGTGGAGAAAGAGGATATTTAAGAAATGATTTTCTATATATTAATTTTGGTGACTAATGGTGCGATTCTGAGCAAGTTTATTGATCTGTAACGAAAATCTGTAAATGTTTGAACGGGTTTAATTTAATTGCCAATCTAACATGTGTAGAATCTATAAAATATATCGAACATATCCTTAAATATGTATTCATTATGGAATTATAGGTTTTTCAAAATTTTACAGATTCTTCTTATAGAGTTAAAGATTTTTGCAGCATTATTTAGCTATAGTTTTAGGCTGTAACTAATTCTGCTTTATGTTGTAATTCTGAGCAAATCTACAATTCTGTAAGCAGAATTTTGAAAAACCTGTAGTTCTTTATAGAACTACAGGTTTTTCAAAATTCAATTAAAATATTTCAAACCCTTTCAACATTTTACAGATTCTCGTTACAGATCTATAACCGCGCTCAGAATGGCACCATTAGTTACAGAAATTATGAATTAATTTACGAGTAATTTTTGGTGTCGTTTTCCAAATTTACACCTATTGAACAAAAATGTGATTCCGAGTAAATCTGCGCGTCTGTCGTGCAATTCGCTCGTTGGTGTTGCAGAAGTGACTCTAGCGACAGAGGGCGGTATGATTGGCGACTGTGATTGCCGGAATACTCCGGGGAAGCTATAAACAAGTAGATGTTGGTTCTGTTTATTTAAAACCAAGCCATCTGCAGCTATATATGAGGTTGTTTGAAGGAACTAGGGAAATGTTGGTAACAATTTCAAGTTGAGAATGTTATACTAGTAAGTGGAGAATGAAGCCAGCGCAATATTATTATTTGGTTCGAGTAACAGAGGAGTAATAATTATTAACGATACAGGTGTAAAGCTTCGTCACCTGGATGAGTTCCCAGTAACGAGGGAGAAGACAAGCGAGTGGTGAGGTTGGTTTGATGGTTTATTGAAAGACCAGATAGAGAGATAGTAGCAAAAACGGTGATGTCAATCTGTATACAATCACGTTGGGTAGTGGAAGTTTACGGTACTCTAAACTAATTGCGACTATGTAAATTAAAGGTAGTGCTACACCCTCAACACCCGCCAACTCTCATCTGCATTGAACAAGTTTCTAAAGTGTGTGTTGCGACGACGCGACGGTGAAATATCTAATGCGGACCAAGCACATGGCTTTGTTATTCACCCGTCTTGATTTCGTTTTTATTTTTATTTTTTATTTCTTGTACCTATATTCTAATCGTGTAAAGTAGGCAATCCGCACATTTGGGTTGTGGTCAGATTTTATATAGTATAAAGGAGTCACATTTGAATCTATGAACGTATAGATGTGTACCGTATATACAAAACCCAAACAGAGACAGAAAGACGACAGTATAACAGAAAGGCAGAAAAGCAGAAAGGTAGAAAGACAGAAAAGCAGAAAGATAGGAAAACATACGGACATACAGACGTACAAGCATACAAAACACATATATAAGTATTCAGATGAAGGTAAAAGTGTATAGGGAAAGTTAAAAACGGATATTTCCGTTAAAATATCCTTTTCTGAATGTCCCATAAAAGCATATAAAATCAAAATATAACTGTGGTAATCAAACCCAGCTTTGCATTAAAGTTAAACATAGTCTTCAATAAATAATAAACGAAATATGTTCGGCGCTTGTAATAGTATTAAAAATCATCGATACACCCGCAAACAGTACCTGTTATCTTCTATCTGCATTCTTGCGGACACGTTTTGATTTAATTACATTAGCGGCCGTAGAACCGGAGCAGAGAATGCCCGATAACACTCCGGCCAGCGTCGACGTGGCACGGGTTAGACAGTGCACTTCGTGCACGCTTGAAGGGGTAGGAGATTTCTGTATGTATGTATGTACGAAAGCATGGAATTAGCGAGAGTTTGGAAATGGCTGCGTGACCACTTAATCTGCTCGCCGAAGCCGGGGCCATAAACCGGGTCTGACCTCCGGCGTCCGTTCCGGCCCAGCTTTACTTTAACCCATCAACAGAAAGACTTATTTTTAAATTTTATTAAAATTACTACTCTATACCCAAAATTTCATCAATTAATCTAATAAATGGTAGCTATTTTTAGGTCTCTAATAAGCATTTATAATATTGACTGATATAGCTGGTTTCTTAACTAACTAAAGTAAGTGGTTTAGAAAGGGGGTTATGGGGGCTTCCTATTTCCTGAACCGTGCTAGGACCTTTACGTACGTCCGGCCGGGGAATCAAACAAAGCTTTGCCCCCCCCCCCTCCTCCTCCTCCCGCACTGAGCGGTTCTGTATCACTGGTCGTCCATCATTTAAGAGCTGTCTTGAACATTACTTTGAAAACGACCGCCTCGAGTTGTACTCTTAGTGTTTTCTTGCACAAAAGAACTCGAGCAATTGGTGCATCACACAAGCGTTCAATCAATAACGACGTAACTGTGCGGTGCACGATCAATATTTTTCTATAACCCCTTCACCCCGCCCCAAACGAGTGACGGATTTAAAATGACAGCTAGACTGGCATCTGTCCCTGTTCCGGCGCCGCGCCGGAAGCCCGTCATTGCTGTCGCATATATTATTTAAGTGAATTCGTCTGCCATGACGACAACTGATATTATAACCAGTATTAAAATCTCGCTAAAGTGTGCTTTACAAATTACCATTGATAGTAGAGTTATAACATTTAGATTTGTTGTGAGAAAATTAGGTAAGTTATGTTGGTGGTTGGTGGGAAAAATCAACAGGTTATTAGATTCGGAAAACACCTCGCGCCCTGCGACGGCCATTTCCCGGACAGGCTACCCGGAAAAACAAAAGCGCTGCTCGTTCAACGGGAAAATTGCTTTTTAAATTCGACACTGTTCACTTGTACAGTTGTCACTCGTTCCAAACACCAAACCATCCTCCCCTTCCCTTCCCCACACACCTCCTCGACCGCCCCATAACAAAAGAGATCGTATTAAGTAAACATCTCAAACACTCTGTTACTACATTTTAAAACTTCCTTCTACATAAAGTCCTAAATGTTATCCTACACGGTACTCTTTAAGCATTGGTTAAGCCAATGCTTGTTTCTACGTCTATTAAACCCTAATTTAAGTTATTGATTAAGAATCTTTGTTGGCCATAGTTATAAATCTCCTTTACAAACTTCCTCCTAAAGAAAGTCTTAAATGTTAGCTATGGCCGCGCTCTTTAGGCATTGGTTAAGCCAATGCTTGTTCCTATGTCTACAAAACCGTCATTTAAGTTATTGATTAAGAATCGTTGATTGCCATGGTTGGAAATCACGTTTAAAACATGCGTTCGCTTAATGACATCCTGCCATTTGAGCGATGGTGCAAAATGCATTTTAGTACACCGGAAAATGTTATTCGATTTTCCGCCAGCGTGTATTGCGTAATGGAAATGTATTTTCCTCGATGTGCTTGTCTGACGACGGTGACAAATCTCATTTAAGATTTTCCACCAATAGATGTCAACAGCCTCCCCCTCCCTTCTCCACCAGTCCTGTCTATATTTATATATATATATATATATATATATATATATATATATATATATATATATATATATATATACACACACACATATATGCATTACAAATCACTTCCTGCATTGTTGTTTTATTTTCGTATATCTACCAGAGTTGCTATTTATTTATTTTTGTAACACTGCTTTTACGACCGGCCGCCATTAGTTATGATGCACGAAAAAAGTGCGAGAGTCGCTGGTTTAATAAGCTCTCGCATAAAATGCAACGACATATCATTTGAAATAATGGACATGCCTCTCGAAATAAGCATAAACTCGCACCGAGTGTAGTTTGGTCAAATACACAAAACGGAATACGTTACCAAGGTAAACATTGTGTTTTTGGGACACCTGGTCCATTTTATAGACCGGGTTACCAATAACTGCAGATGTTCCACAATAACGCCAGATTTTTGAAAGCACCCAATCAGAAAGCAATTTTTAAAGAAAGTCCACCACATATATGGTAAAGCCCTCCTGGTAGCTAAGTACTCTTCCGGTTGAAATTAAAAAGCTGCCGTAGCCACAAAGAACCCCTCTAGGGATCCATTACATCCTCTGCCTCAAGTCGCCCGGAGTATTGCGTCTGCCCGGAGTCCACTACGACTTTTACACGTCCGTCGCTCCCCTACCTGTAAATATCGATCGGCATGCTTTTCGACGTATGACGAATGTCTCAGCCGCTATAAATACGAACACGTGACCGAAAATGCAACATGTCCATTTCAGACAAATGTAATTCAAATAAAATCTACCCTCTGACCGAAAACGACACCTAAGGCCTTCGGAGACACAGCAAAGGAGGAGGAGGAGGAGGTGGGCAAAAAAAAAACGCTACGCTCTGCAATATAAAAACGTCGTGACTTCGATATCCGGTAGAATCTAATCAACGCTAGTGACATCTAGCGCGACGCATGCGCTTTACGCGTTTCCGTCAATACAAGATTCATGCGCCGAAAAGGTATTTGCAGAAATTAAATTATCAATTATTCAAAACTGCTTCTCGCCTCCTTCGTATAGTCGACGCTGCAGAGATGTACACTGTTTTACGACCACTAAGCGAAACTGAACAGACTTTGAGTGGCTAGGGTGTATAAAGAGTAACCCTCTCACAACCCCACGCCCCTCAAACCCCTCCTCCCGTAATGATAAGTTTTTAAGAAGAGAGTAAAGAAAATGTTAAAAAATTAATACGTCTCAAATACTTAGTTCGCCATAACTTGAGGGTAATTTTAGTCTTTAATTAGGCGCCAGGTGATTTAGGAGTTATACAAACTTAAGTTACGGATTAATTAATTTTTTTTTTTTTGTAATGAGTGCGTTGAATGTTGTTGGGGGAAAGAAACAAAATTTGCAGTAAGTCAATCAAATAAAAAATTCAAAATTCTGTCCGTGTTTCTCGTAAATTTTCGTAGTCAAAAAAAGAAAAAAATAATGTGACTTCAACCAGTGTGTTCTGAAATTCTGTGTCCGGGACTCCTAAGTGTACAAATTCAATGTGAAACATTCAGAATTCCATCAAAATTTTATAGATAAATAATGAATGAATTAACCAATAATCTAATGCCAAAAAGCTACGAAGATGACTTTCTAGACATCTCAGTCTTCTCTTGCTTAGAGGTACGAATCCATAAATACGTATACCATAATAATAAATTATACATTTAAAAAAATGTTGTCGCGACTTTCCCGAATCAATATGTAAACGTCACGTATATAAATGTATGTTTGCGCTCCGTCCTGTTATCCATGGGCGTGTCTCGAGCTTAAAAAGCTCTAGTATATGTGGCTACGTGTATATATTGTCAGTGTGTTTGAGAAAGTATATAAAAGTCAGATCACAGAGTGGTCGGGTCTGTTTTGAACACAGACCGAGTTACATCAAACTACCAGAAGACTTCGGAGCATCAGACAAGGATGCGGGAGATAAAATAAGAGATAGAATAATATAGAAAGGAAAGATAATATATATATATATATATATATATATATATATATATATATATATATATATATATATATATATATTTACGTCATATTATAAGACACTTAAAAATAACTATTAGAAGCTGATATTTGGTAACAAATTACGTTTAGGGCTCTAACTCCTACAGTTTTTAAGCAATGTAGTTTAAAATTTATTTTCACGTAAACAAATAGATACTTATCAATTCCTGAAACGGTCAGTTTTGTATCTTTATTCAATTTTAAGTTGTGATTTTTTAAAGTTTAATAAATAAATAATATATACGTAAACCTATTAAGAGCGGAGCTACTAAAAGTTGGTAATAGATAACAAATTACGTTTGGGGCTGTAACTCTTACAGTTTTTAAATAATTTAGCTAAAAATTCATTTTCATATAAACAAATAGTTAATAATCAAATTCTGAAACGGGAAATATTTTATTTTTGTTCTATTTTAAGTTATGATATTTTTAAAGTTTGATAACTAAATTAATAATTGACAACAATTTACGTTTGGGGCTCTAATTCCTACAATTTTTAAACAATATAGCTGAAAATTTATTTTTACATAAACAAATAGTTAATAATCAAATCCTGAAACGGACAATTATTTATCTTTATTCAATTTTAAGTTATGATTTATTAAAGTTTGATAAACAAATTATAAATATATCGTGGTTCGTTTGCAGGATTTTGAAGATTTGCCGATTGAAGCATTCTCTGAGACAGTCGCAGAAAATAGTATTGGGTGAGCTAATTTCCACTTTGACTCTCTGCATAGTAGTAAAGTTATACTTTTCGTTCTATCCCGAAGTGTTAGTACTTCCACATCGGGGTCTCACCAGAATTGTGTATACGGCTAAAACAAAGTCTCCGCTTGGGAAAAATATATCTCTTTTCTTTTATTTTTGTTGAAAAGAAAAGTTTTTAGTGCCGTCATAATCATAATCTGAGCTCGTTTAAGTTTTTTTTTTTTTTTTCGAAAGCGTTCGCTCGGCTTGTGTAACGAAGAAGTATCATCCCGAGGCAGACACAAGTGTGGGTGTGTTTGTGTGTGTGTAGAAGACGTCATTTATCAAAGTTATTAAATCATTTTCTCTTTCTTTGTTGGCTTTGATGCCAAAAAAGTCCTGGGTACTCTGTAAGGCGGCTTGGCATACATTTATGTGTTGTTAACCAAAACAAACTCACTGTCACCTTTTCGAAACTACATATTAGCCATCTTCAGCCGTTTTCAGGAACACATTTATTTTTGCGAATCGATTTACGTTATAATATAAAACACACAAAAAATTAGAAATTTGTATTTGACAACAAATTACATTTAGGACTCTAACTCCTACAATTTTTAAACAATATTGTTGAAAATTTATTTTCATATAAACAAATAGTTAGTAAGCAATTACTGAAACGCGCAATTTTTTATCTTTATTCAATTTTAAGTTATGATTAAAAAAATACATTTCTTCAAATTAAATTATTCACTTATTTACATATAACCACATTAAGGGCTACGCCCCCCAGAATTCTCATCCGATTTAATTAAAAGTTTATTTACATATTAACAAATAATTAATAACAATTCCTTAAAACGGGCAACTTTTTATCTCAGCTCAACTTTAAGTTATTACAGTTTAAAGTTTAAATAAATAATGTTTTAAGTCGTCCGAAACGAAATTTTATTTTCTCTCAGATCTTAATAAAAATTAATTTCCGTGATCAAAATATTAACCTAGGACGATATTAGGCATTAATTTTTGTAAATTTATATTGTTTATAGAGTTTTTAAACAATTTAAAACATATACCCCAATTTTTCTCCCAACTATTTCGCCTGCGAACTAAATATTTTTCAGCATTTCCGGTCACTAATTTGAATTCAGGGCATTTTGAATTATATTTTGGGCTCCGTTAAGGCAAAAAAAAATTGTTAAAATTACATTAGATATCCAATTTATACCTTTTTGTGTTTTTTCCGTTTTGTTATCTATGTATGTTAGGGGTTGTAACTATTACAGCTTTCAGGTGGGGTGGCTGAAAATTTATTTTTGTACTAACGTATAGTTTTTTATTATTCTCTGAAAAGGGCGATTTTTTTTTATTGAGAAAGTTTAGAGTTATGATTTTTTAAAGTTTGTTAAATATTTTTGTATTTGAGTAATATTGTAGTAATGAAGCGATAGGTGAGTTTCGTTAGTTTTAAAGTGTTTGTTTATTGAATGAAATAATTTTTAGTGCTTGATACGTTTCCATTGTTCTATTAAACGCTGTGTAGTGTCTTCGACAGCTAGTAAACGATTTTCACTCACATCATTAGAATGTGGTATATATATATACGTAGGGTGTGTACATTATTCAAAGGTATAGAACTCCCGCGAACTAACTAATGAAGTACGGGAAAGCCACTAATAGGATTACCAGGCCTCGGTGCGTCTATATACGATAGGAATCCTATGCATCTTTACTCGCGTTCGCTAACCAGCGCCATGGTTACCAGGAACGTGTACCTTTTATTTGTACGCGCAAGCACATGTGACCCAAGTTTGCTGCAGCCCTAAGATTAAGTACGCAGTTAATGCTGGATGCGCGTTAATTGTCTCAAACCGCTAATCTAGCATCTGCCTGCTGCTAAGCCACGGCAGCGACGCGACGCGACTCAGAATACAACTCAAGTCCCCGGAGCAAACTTAAAACTTGGCTGCAAGTTTAGTTTTCGCTAGGGCCAACCTGGGCGCCACGTTCGGCTCAGCTGAACTATACATAGATATATTTATTACTGGATCTCTAACACAATATATGCGTCTACACTATCTCACCAACACCCCCCCCCCCCGGCCCCTTCGGCGGTCGTCTTTTCATCCTTTACACTGTTAATTGCAACTTATACGTCTTTGTATCCTGTACACTGTTAATTGCAATCTGCAATCTATACGTAAGATAATAGATGCATTTATTGCCTTCCGTTCACAGTTTTCCGATTAATTTACTGATAAAACGATACAGATTACAGATTTATAGACAGTTTAGTTGTTTTTACTTTATTTTACAGAATAATCAGTCTTATAATTACGAATTTAAGATTTTAAACGGAAATCTACGTTTAGCGCGCATGCGCGTACGTTTTTGTGCGTGTGTGTGTGTGAGTGTGATTTAGTGTGTTGTATGTGTCGAGGAGGGTGAGGGCGGTATGTGTGTGTGTATTTTATGTTGCGATTCTGAGCAAATCTACAATTCCGTTAGCAAAATCTATAAGCATTTGACAAACCTGTAGTTCTATAATGAATACATTTTTAAGGATAATTCATTGCTAATAAGAAGAATTATGTTCGATTTATTTTATAGATTTCACAAATATTTGATTTGCAATTCAATTAAAATATTTTAAACCCTTTCAAAAATGTATAGATTCTCTTTACAGATCTATAAACGTGCTCAGAATTTCAACATTAGTGTGTCTATAATTCTGTAAGTACGTCTGTAAATGTGTTGAATGCGTGGAGCACATGGTGATATAGCATTTAAAAAGCAGTAGTCCAGTAATAATAATATCTATGGCATTGTTACACCTATTGTACCACACAAACCAGTGGTTGTTTCTGTGTTCAAGATTTACGCAAGAACGTAAGGATTTATTACGCGGTCTCACACTACGGGCACGGCTGGTTTCCTGGGCAGACAATGGCACGCGTTCACCTTCACCACCCCAAAATCCCAATCCGCCCGACCCGCTTGTCCTTAAAGCGTTAGATTAAGGGGTAGTTTCGTTTGGTACTGTTACTGGTGGTGGCGCTTTAATTAAACAGAACGCCAACCAGTTACCAGTTTGCATTGAGCTATCACATACTAGTTGATGACTCCATTAACCGCTTTGTATAACTTCGCAAAATATATGAAAACATACTTTTCACCGTACCACTTGTTATCAACCCCTTAGATAATAATCTCAGAATGATAAAGCTCGATTAGAGTGTCCTCAAAGGTTTTACTAAGTACCCGTAAACAAATACACCTCAACCTGTGTGTGTGTGTGTGTCGGTGTGTGTCGCTTTCGGTGACCATACAACCATGGATAATAAATTAGAATTGTACCGTTGATCCTTGGACCCCATGTGCTCCACTTGGTTACGGATACGCCGTCTACGTTTGCGACAGTATTTATGGCGTGCCGTATTCTAATACTGTGCACAAGTGTAGTCGAGATATCGCGTTATCGCTTTATATTATTGCTGCTTCGCTTCAGCAACTAGCTAGCCTAGTATCTACCTTAGGACAATGTCTCAAATTTTTCTTTAAGCATCTATACTGTTTTTTAAGCCTCTATATTGTTCTTTAAGCCTCTATATTGTTCATTAAGCATCTATACTATTCTTTAAGCTTCTATATTGTTCTTTAAGCATATGTATACGTTCTTTAAGTATCTATGCTGTTTTTTAAGCGTCTATACTGTTCTTTAAGCTTATATGCTGTTCTTTAAGCACCTATACTGTTGTATAAGTATGTGTATACGTTCTTTAAGCATCTATACCGTTATTTAAGCATCTATACTGTTCTTTATGCATATGTATACGTTCATTAGGCATCAATGTTGTTCTTTAAACATCTTATGCATCGGTATATGTTCTTTAAGGAGTTATACTGTTATTTAAGCATATTTATTCGTTCTTTAAGCCTTTATACTGTTCTTTAAGCATCTATACCGTTCCTTGAGCATCTATACTGTTCTGTAAGCCTATGTTTACGTTCTTCGAATGGCAGAGCGTATTTTATGCATTTGTATATGTTCTTGAAGCATCTATACTGTTCTTTAAGAGTTTATACTGTTCTTTAAGTATCTATACTGCTCTCTAAGCATCTATACTGTTCTGTGAGCATATGTTAACGTTCCCTGAACAACAGAACGTCTTTTATGCATCGGTATACGTTTCTTAAGTATCTATACTGTTCTGTAAGCATCTCTACGCTTGTATACTGTTCTGTAAGGATCTATATGTTTGTATACTGTTCTGTAAGCATCTATACGGTTCTGTACTGTTCTGTAAACATCTATACGCTTCTTTGAACACAGGCATATGTTTTTGTAGTATCTATAGTGTGTTTTGAGCATATGTATGCTTTCGCCATACATAAACAGTGCTCTATAACGGTACAGTGCCATAAATATGTTACATGCGTAGTTGTGGAGGAAATATACACCTGTCTGTTGCTCAAGCAAGCTGCGTAGAATCCTGTGCGTACTCTGAACGTCCTGTTATGCATTATACATTATGAGTTATCTAAGTGATATTTTCTTATAGACTTATAGATGTTTACGTTGTATAAACACACAGTAATTCTAACTATATAGGGGCTATTTGTTTATTATCGATCGTTTAATTATATTAGGAAACTGCAAGGGGCCAAGCACAGAAATAAAATCGCCCCCCTCTGTTTGGTGATTTATTCCATTAGCAAATTGCTATACTGATTCTTATTAGATATTATATGCAATTATTGTTTTCAAGCATATATGGTTTTTGTACAAGTACTTTTATTGATTGTTAGTTATGGGGATAAGCGCTATAAGTTCTATAAGTTACAGACTATAACCTATAATGAATACAGTGTTGTGTTTAGAAGATGATACAGTTTGAGATAACTGTTGAATTCAAAACGGGAATGGTTTTTATTTTATTTTTTCTGCGAAGAGTAACCGGATACAGTGAAAGTGAAAGGCAACAGGCAAGATGTGGGAGTTTGCGCTGATTTTGGCATTTCGGCTTGTTGCTTTGCCTGTTTGTCTGTCTGGTACGCCATCAGGTGGAACTGGACCGGTGATGGATGATGTGAAACACATCACCAAAAATCTAGCACGACTTTCGATTAGCGCTTGACGTTTTCTTACTTTCGAAAATAAATATTTACCAGAAAATGTAGGTGTGCGTGCGTCTCTAGGTTTTGTTTTAAGTAAAAATGCAAGTAGTAGTAGTAGTAGTAGTAGTAGTAGTAGTAAGGGTGCGTGCGTGCGCGCGTCGCATTCACATTGTAGATCGAATATTGAAATCGTTTCCCTGGCACGGTCGCCATACGAATAGTCCGGGTTTTCTCAGTAGAGAATTCGAACACGATGAAGTTAATGACCCGATTGCGTTTTGTCGCGGCGCTCGCATTTCAGAACTCTCATTGAATTTGCTTATTTCAGCGTAGGTACTAGGTATACGTGCGTTGTTAACTGAGATTCTTTTTCTCGTCGCTCTCACATTGAACCTCAACGCTTCTATTTTATACATACAACGTTGTTATTTAAAGGTCTATATAATCCATATATTGCACGTAGTGGACGACGCGTAGAAGGATAATGGTTCTGTTTACCATCGAGCCCGAACAAACAAACAAACAAACAAACACATGCGTTGGTACTTGTTGACCAAGCCATGGATAACTGGACGATGCGCTATTGTTTACCGCATGGCTACCCGGGCACCTACCGTTAAGCAAACATACCAGTTTAAGACACACCACAGGCGTCGGCAATCAAATAAGATAAATTGAGATCAATTTGTAGGATTAAAACTAGTTCTCTTTTGCTACAGATGTTTTCTCCCATTCGATATATAAATTATTACTGTTTTCCTGCGACCCAAACATGCTTTCCTACATGTCATTATTGATTGGTGTCATTGTATGTATGAAAATAAATTGTCGTGTACTATTTCCTTGAGGGCAAGTGGAAGGGGGGGGGGTTGGTCTTGGTACCATGATTTGGTGCGATTAAAGCGCGTTTTTGTGATGATCCTGTCGCCTGTTACAGTTCATTGTGCCCAAATGGCCGGCGGGTGAAATTCTATATAAGATGTTCTTTCTCAAATTGAACATTCTGTTTCTGTTTCTCGCTTTGTGTTTCCTTTTATGTAAACATCATTCGCTATTAATTTGTTTTACACCGTCGCCATCCCTTTTCAAAGATAGTGTTTAGCGTAAAAATGTATTTAATTTCATTTCTATTTCTTGAGGGGTGCTATTTGGGATGATGATGAGCGGGAGGAGGAGGGGGGGGGGGGAAAGGGAGACTCTTGGGTGGCTATATTATCTATATAGTTGTGTGTTGTAGTACTGTAGTACCACCAGAGGCATATTAGAGGTAATCTGTAATCCGCGGAGGAGTCACGCTTAACTCGGCCGGTGTTAATTGGAGCAGCGAAGCGGGAAGCTAATTGGGTTGCTGTCGATCCCGTGTCCGAGAGTCGTGGGGTGGAAGGGCGAAGAGTGGAGTGTGGGGTAGGGAGGAGGCAGAGGGGGCACAAACCGGCTGTCAGCAGCCAAACAGCCGCACACGTTGCCTTGCGGGGTATCAAATCGACCGATAAGCACGTCTTGATTTGGTTCTGATGAGTTTTCTAGCCCTGGTGCCCGGCTGTGGATGTGGCTTGTGTACCCTACCTCCCACCCCTCCCTATCAACCAGTCAATATCGGCTATGAGCGCGGAGTAAATTATAATTCCATTTTTGGTACACCTTCTCCACTTTTTACCAAACTGAATCACTATTTCGTTATCGAACATCTACGCTGTTTATTAAATATCGATACACATATCTATTTTATTACCTAGCCAAACGTATTTTTTGCATCTATACTGTTCTTTAAGCATCTACACTGTTCTGTAAGCATCTATACCGGTCTTTATACGTTCTCCAAAGCGCTCCTGTGTTCTTTAAACATCTATACTGCTCTTTAAGCATCTGTTTACGTTCTCCAAAGTGTGCCTGTGTTCTATAAGCTTA
>JADQWA010000586.1:0-32500 GCA_018344505.1 Nebria ingens riversi | reverse complement strand
AGGGGGGCTGCGCTGGTGTACACCATCACGCGCGCAGAGTTATATGGCTCTTGGCACCGCCAACAAATAACTGTACGAGCAATTTGATCTTTTCGATGGCCATTCGCCAGCAATCAAATTTGTATTCGTCACTTCGACGAATCGCACTGTTATCACGGCTCATTACAGATTGATAACTGATTCACATTGCTAGGCGGGCACGCCGACCGCCGCATATCTGGTTACAAACGCTATAAAACACGATCATAATTATTATTGTATTCCTTTTCTACGACAAACTAAGCCGATTTTATAATTTATTTCGATACACTGTTATCCTGATATCCATGCCTCTGCGGTGGTGGTGGCGGCGGCGGCGGAGAGCACTCTTCTATATTATTTATATTCGCCACATTGTAAAACGATTTAAAACGCAAAAATTGGTCATTTTTCACAAGAAAGAAAACCTAATTTGTACATTTAGATGTTTTGAACGCTGTTGTCATGGTATCCATGGCTCTGGAGGCACTCGTTTAGCTTTTGCAATTGTATGTTTCTAATTTGTATTCGTCGCGTGGCTAAACGGACAATATCTAGTTACATACGCTGTAGAAAACTGTTTAAAGTACAATAATTGATCATTGTTTACGAGAAACAATGCCTAATTTATACTTTTCGATGCGCATTTTTACTACGCTGCTATCCCGGTATCCATGGCCGTAGGAGTTTATAACTCATATTTTTACGCTTCTGATTGTTTTCGTTGAAATAATAGACGCGGTCAATGCCCTACGTATATAAATACTTATAGAAACTACTACAGTTGTCTATACGGAGTTTTATTACATTTTACAGCGAAAATACATTTTTGCAACAATTATTCAATCGTAATTTATATATAAATAATGTTATTCAATTTATTTATTCGTTAAAATTTTTAATAATTGAAGTTTAGAATAAATGAACCTGAAATAATTTAAATTCAAAGCGAAATACTTCAGTTTTTTACATATCAACTTCTTCTTCTTCTTATATCTTAGTTTCGTGCGCGTAACTTTTAAGCGTAAAGTTCGAGAACAGATTTGGTCCTTCGATAACGTGAACAGCATAAAATACTTCGATAAAAATGTGAATTTATAATTTCCATTCAGCAAAATATAATCAAATCGCTACATTTCGCATTTATGGTCGTTATAACCGTTAATAAACACAAACGCGTCCTTTATAAATAAGTTTTACAACAATTGACGGATTTATTTAATATAAACGAAATTCCCAACGCCAAATTTATATTACACACATTTCATTCATATATATATATATATATATATATATATATATATATATATATATATATATATATATATATATATATATACATATATATATATATATATATATATATATATATATGTTTATATATATATATATATATATATATATATATATATATATATATATATATATATATATATATATACATATACATATGCCTTAGTTCATACAATTGCAATTAAACTCGGATATAGCGCATTATTGGTCGTTTTAACCGTTAATAATAGTAAATAATAAACAATTCGTTAATTATAAATAAGTTTTACAACAAAAATCAAATATTTGACTGGTAATTTGTTTAAAAATGTATAAAATACAAAATCGCAAACGCCAAATTTATACAACGCACTTTACAGTTAGGCAAAGCGCTTCGGTATAAACGTCTTTGGAGTTTTCCGTTTTGCAAATAATAATTTCGGCGTTTATTTTTAATATTTTAAGTAAGATATAGCGGTAAAGTTTGCGTTGATAAATGTTTTGGTATTCTAATTGTGTCAGTGAAGAATATCTAGAGATATACATTGCGCGCTGAAGACAATTGTGCAGCTCAAAAATCATTTTGAAATTTAAATTTCATTCCTACTGTGTGTGTCGGTTAGAATTTCACGTGGAATCGATAGAGTTATGCGTTGTATTGATATGCGAATTGTTAAAATGTTATTTTCGGTAATGTTAACAATTGAAAAGTACGTAATAAAAATTGTGTGTGTTTCGCAATTTATGTGCCAAGCGAATTTATGTTCGAGTTTTTGTAGTCACACAAATATTTACCTATGACAGTTGTGACAAATGTTCTTTGACAATAATAACTATTTTTATACGTCAAATAACAATTTCGCATTATTTATTTATTTATTTGTCATTTTTTAGTTACACAAATATCAATAATTTTTTAAATGAGAACGTTTTAAATTATTTAGCGCTGGTTGAAGTCATCGCTTTTGAATGGGATTTTCACAGGAAAATTAGTTTGAATTACGCGTATTTATTTCTATATTAATTATAAATAATTGTTTTAGACACTTTTGAATAAATAAATATATATAATATATATATATATATATATATATATATATATATATATATATATAAATTGTGAACGGTGAAGTTATTAAAGTTGAACAATGGTGTTAGAAAATTAAATTTTGTTGTTTAGAGAAAAAGAAACGATTTTCTTTTGAAAAGCTTTTCATTCAAACGAGAAAAACGCCCGAAAATGTATTATTTAACGAAACAGGCGTTGCTTGATATGTTTTAATCTTTTGTTACCATCATCTATTGTTTGAGTTTAGTGTAACGGGCATTTTCTAAACGAGCCGGGGTGGCGCGGTGAGTGGGGGAGGGTGCTACACTGTTACGAATAAATTTTTACGACGTTTAACCCTTAAAATCTAATTTTCATTCTGCCCCCCTCCCCCTCCCATCTTTTGTATCTTGCGTGTATCACACTCGCCTTCGTAACCCCTTTTTTCGAGACGATTTTAAATTCTCCAGAGCAAAATTGAAATAATTAAATTTATCCACCATTGTTCACTAAATTGGCTCAGCTTCCAACAAGGCTTGATTATTTTTAAGAAATATTTTCTGTCACAAAATCTTTCCCTCTCTCTCTCTCTCTCTCTCTCTCTCTCTCACACACACTCTGTGAATGTGTGTGTGTGTGTTCATGATGAGTTTGTACTAGGGCGAGGACTATGAGTGCTTCGGTGAGCGGGTGCCAAGGGGAATGGGTGCTTGGGCAAAAGGGTTATCCCGCGGTGGAGGGGAATGGGTGTCCTGCGGGGGAGAGGGGGGTTCCTTAAATCTGATTTTGCGATTTTAGGTAATTGAGTAAAATAATAACTTTTTATGAATTTAGAAATCGTGTGCGTGAATAAAAGCTCTGTTATAGTATAGAGGCAACGCAATTTGGAAGAAAAAAGCTTTAAAAATTACGAATAATTTTTCTCAATTTGATCTCAGGTCATTACCGACCCTTTGCTGTCATTTCTGCAGAAAGTGGTACGGTGATTTTTCTTCCCACCGCCGACCGAGCGACGGCGGCGTTTAATCCTATTAAAGCTTTTGTGATTATTTATAGAACCGTCCATTTCTTACGTATTTAAATGTAAACTTTGCGGAAAATTCAAGTTTTTATTGTTTAACTTCCACCCCTTTCCTAGCATCTCCCACCCCAACCCCAACCCACCCCGCATTCCCCACATCAAGACCGCAACAAAAAAAAAGAACAAATGCATATCAGCAACGCAATTTTGTAATCATTTATAATTGTAAAATGATTTTCGAAAAAAAAAATTGGAAGCCCCATTTGTGGAAGCTGTCGATGTTAAAAATCATTTGATTTCGTTTTACGTACAGGGAACAATTTTGATGGGCAGTTCGGAGAACGTGATGCGTCACTTTGTACATTAGCGTTGAAAAGTTTCGTTAAATAATATGAAATTGTAATTTTTTCCTGAACAATTTCGTTTTTGAGTGACACTTTAACGGATAAAAATCTGCGCGTTTAAGAAGAACGCGTTCGGTTTCCGGTTGAGTGCGATTCCGGGAAAGCAATTAAAAAATAAGCAATTATTAAATATTTTTATATTTTAACGATTTTCAATACTGTTTAACACGTAAGCCGGAAGTTATTTCGAAAAAGGTTTTGAATAAAAAATGTATTCTATTATATTTAGTTTCATTTACTAAGTACAGAATTTTTCGAAAAACCGTATAGTTTTTCTTAAAAACGACAAAAACTGAAAGTACAACTTTTTAAAATACTCGCTATATAGTTGCAGAGGTTCTAAAACATATACAAAGATGTAAAATTTGACCTAGTTGAAGCAGCACTCATGTGAAATGTGATCCGTCTGAACATAGAACCGACAAACTTCACAGTAAATCTTTAGCATACAAGGGTTACTAATAGACTCGAGCATCTAACAAGAACAAGCGATTAATTTAATTTAAATTAAAATACGGTTATTATTCAACAAAAACTTATAATACGTATGGAAAACTCACTAGGAATTTTATTAGTGTAATTTCCCACTTAAAATAGATAAATTAGTATTTGTAATTAAATTATAAAATTTATTTTTTATCGTTAACTAAATTTTTCTCACAACTTTAATCAATAATCAAACTATTAATTGTTAATTACATATTCATTTACGACTTACAACTTGAATGGAGTTTAAAATTAATTTTAGTAAACGGAAAAGAATATACACGAGTTTTAAATTTAAAAAGCCATTAACAAAATGAAATGCTGTTTATTTTTTGTTTAGTAAAACTTTTAAAATCTAATATAATTACATTCTACGCAGAGGTAAAAATTAATTTTCCACGAGTAGAAACTTAAAATTAGTAGAAAAAAAAACCCCGGGCCGGTGCACAATATGTGCGCCACCGACGCGGCACTGGCCGCCTAAGTAACTCTAGCGCTCGGACTCCATAACGCAATAATTCTTAACGGTATTTCTATTGACCTTTCTTTTAATTTTCTTTGTTCTGAAGTCACGCGATGTACAAAAACGCTATTATCTAACAGAATTGAAACCATATTGAATTGCTATCATAATAAAACACGCTAACAATTGGTGTAATCAATACAAAATTACTTCATAATTTTTATATTTATTCAATTATTTATTTGATTCACCGTATCACGTTATATTATTTAGAGACGCTTTCTGTAATTATATGTCTAGTATTGAAACGACTTTACGTATTGATCAAAATATGATTTCATATGCAATACAGTAGTGTGAAGTTGGTTGCGTACTGAAAATCTTTACAAAAGCTAGTAAATAAATGATCGTCGAGTGTGTATGTACATTGACGTCGCGCAGTCAAAAGGCCAACTATACTCATTTGTATGCAAAAAGGGTAGCATATGTTTCACGCCGTCATTTTAAACTTGTTAAAAATAATACAATCCTACTGAGTAACTTTTCTCGACAATTTATTCATTATTTAACCATATTTTTATGATATTCGCGCTCTATTATTTATAAATTGTAAAAAAATTTGACTGATATTTTGTAACGTATGCAAATTCGTTTGACTTTATTGGTAAAATGTTCCACAGCACATATTTCCATCGACGTTTTATGCTCTCATCTTGTTAATATCAACTTTGTCAGTTTCATATTTCATGCATCGAAAATAGAAAATTGCATTACCTCGGAAAATTTTATTGAAAATGGACGACTGATTTTAAATTTTAAATGTGATTACCCAACCTAGTTTCCTAGCAGACATATTACTATATGTCACTCTAACTTTCAGGACAGATAACTCACAAACGAAAGGTGATAGGGTTTTGTGCTTTGCGTTATTAGATTTATTAGACTTTTTTCTATTTGGAATTAAATTTTGAGCTGCTAAATAAATTTAACACAACCCCTATTTAAGATGTACTCAAACTTCACAATACATATGCTTAAATACATTTTGCATATTAATACTTACACTTTGAGTGACTATAACTCCTAAACTTAAATAGATAGAGCTTTGTGCTTTGCGCCATTGTCTTTATTAGGCTTTGTTCTATAAGAAATTAAATTTTGAGCTACAAAAAAAAATTATAAGAGCCCCCATTAATTATTTACTAAAACCTCATAATACATATTATAAAATATACATAAAGTTACTACTAATTTAAGTAATCATATCTCTTAAACTAATATAGATAGAGCTTTGTGCTTTACATCATTTTATTTTTTAGGCTTTGTACTATAAGAAATTAAATTTTGAGTCACAAAACAAATTTAATAGAGCCCCCCATAAATGATTTACTAAAACTTCATAATGCATATATATATATAAAATATATATTTATATAATGTTACTTCAAGTTTGAGTAATCATATCTCTTAAACTAATATAGATAGAGCTTTATGCTTTGTACCATTGTATTTGTTAGGCTTTATTCTATAGGAAATTTAATTTTAAGGTACTAAAAAAATTTACTAGAGCGCCCATTACTTATTTACTAAAACCTCATAATACATATTATAAAATATATATTTATATAAAGTTACTACAACTTTAAGTAATCATATCTCTTAAACTACTATAGATAGAGCTTTGTGCTTTGCACCATTGTGTTTGTTAGGCTTTATTCTATAAGAAATTAAATTTTGAGATACTAAAAAATGTTTGTGCGGTCCTATCTAAATTTTTCTATAATCTCATAGCACTTATTGTAAATTATATTTTATTTATTGTTATTTTAAATTTGAGGCCCTGTAACTCAAAATCTAATAAAGATTTTTGAGCTTGAGTTGAATAGAATTTTGAGAGTTTTTTTTTTATATATTGATGCTATTTTTGGGCGTCAAAGCGAATGTTTAGTGCCTTAAATTAAACTATGGAATAAAAGTCCGTTTTTTAAAAACGTTTTTTTCTTTTCAGAAACTGTATTTACGGTCATGTGAAGCTTGGAAGCAGTATAGAAAATAATGACATAAGGTAAATACATATTTACGTTTTATGATTAAAAATGTTTTTTACTGGAAATATTAAACGTAAAATTCTAAAATACATATTTTAATATCCGACAATATTTCCTCGTATCTACCAAGAGGAAAATTTAAATAATGAAATGATGTTATTGTAAAAACAACATCCACTATTAATGGCATATCTGAATAAATAAGCAATGCATATTAGATGCAGTAGAAGAAATGGAAATTTACAAACTCGTTACAAACATTTACATATTATTTATTTCGTGTATCTTTCAATTTTTTGTTTTAATATTTACAAAATAAATATTTTCATTCGCTTATAATTTTGAAACGGAATGCGATAGAAATTTATTAATACGTCGATATGTATGCAATGCATTGATTTTGATAATTACGTTACACAGATGTCTGAAATTGCGAACATAAATAATTTTCATGGTAACATACGTAATAATTGTTTAAATTAATTCATAAACAAATAATAATAATAAATTACGTTATTAAACTGTGTTTTTCGCCATTTTTAGCAGTGATACAATTAATTAAAAATAATTATTAAATCTTTAACTTAAAACATAACTTAATGAACAAAACAATTATGTTATATCACGTAATACGATAACAATCAACGGTGTAACACGATATCTAGATTTAATCGCAACTATACACGATGAAAAAACCCGCTAAGATTATTTCAGGCAATTATAATAGGTCTTCAGTTTCATATAATTTTGTAGACCATTTAATGGTAGCACTTGTACGATTCTAGTAATTTCCGGGATTCTATTTTTATCATTTACCAATCTGGCATACCACTTATTCTATGATTGATTCGATTCTGTAGACATTTAGGTCCTCAATTATAAAAAAAAAACGTTCTAATATTAATTGTTTATTAATAAAATTTCTTGCTCAAATATTCTATACGTAAATATTCATTTAATAAATATTTTTTGCGTAATTATTCATAAATATTCCCGCGTAAATAATCCCGCGTAAATATTCCCGCGTAAATATTCACATGTAAATATTCTCTACGCAAATATTCTCGAGCGAATATTCTCTGCGCAAATATTCCTGAAGGAATATTCTCTGCGTAAATATTCCCGGGTAAATATTCTCTGCGCAAATATTCCGGTGTAAATATTTCCAAGGGAATATTCTCTGTGCAAATGTTCCCTAGTTAGTATTTCCTAGGAAACAAAAACGCGGGGAATAAATATTTGAATGTGCCTATGGTGGCGCTCTCGGTGCTGCAGAATTTTTATGTTTAAACTCGTAAACCCAGGTCGCAAATCGTAGATTTTATTTTTTAGTCACATTGTAAAATTCGTTATCGGCGTTATTGTTTTTTTCTCGTGCACCATGCAAAGACAAAATAATTCCGTACACCGTGATTATATAAATAAGTAAGTTTCGCTATAATTAACATTGATTTACTTGAGGATATTTGAGGGTTGCATATGGTGTCAGATTGTTTGGTATTTAATTTTAAGGTTAATTGTATACATATATGAAAACTGTACCTATTATACTGGCAGTGTGGTTTATAAATATAAATCTGTAACATGCCTAACAGATTTCACTACTTGCGTTATAAATTTGGTTGAATTTACTAAACTTAGTAATCCCCAACTGTCTGAAATTATCGATCAATAATAGCCCCAAAAAGCATATGTCCATCAACCTATATAATCCGTTACGAAGTACGTGTTTATCCGAATATAATCGCTAAAATAAAATAATAATTTCCAATAAGGGTGTTAATATTTGAAGGGTTAATCTATCATATAAACTTGTCTATTATATTAATAGTTTTGCTAGTTTATAAACTAAATGGAATTATTCACGGACTACAATACATAAACGTAATGTACAATATTTCATGTACCTTAGATTCAATTGTAATTTTTTTTGTAGACGCACCAAATAATAATCTTAATTTTTTATTAATAACAATTTTTCTACCTATAACAATTTTGGAGTTATGATTTTTTGAATTTTTCTCAACATAATTTTTAAAATTTCTTAATTAATTTTATTTACTAATGCCAATTTTTTATAGATAGATATAATAATTAATATAATTTTTTCCTTATTCTTTATTTTTATCTCTTACAGTTTTAGAGTTACGATTATTTAAATTTGTAAACTTTTATATATTTTTAGTATTTTCAATTTTATTTTTGAATCCGATCTCCATTTTTTTGTGTGCCTCATAATATTGATCAATTTTTGTTTATAATTTTTTTTATATATGTTATAGTTTTGGAAACAAAAATTAGTTTATTTTTGGATGTATATTTTCGGAAAGTGATGTACGTGTATAAATAAATTTATAGTTCATGTACTGTACTTTTGAGGTTAATGATTAATTTTTATTATATACAGACATTATGGGCTATAATTTTGATGTCTAGTAATTTGTTTCTATCTGCAGCCGTTTTGGAGTTATGATTTTTTGAATTACTAATAGTTTTTTATTTTTATTCTAGCATGAATAACGCGTGCTCCGTTTGGGGTGGCGGTGGACCTGGTGGTGGGGGTCAACCGGAAGCTGTCGAAGTACCGGATCCGGATAATATTAAAATGTTCGTCGGTCAAATACCGCGTTCCATGGACGAAAAAGAACTCCGAGAACTGTTTGAGCAATACGGACGTGTTCATCAGATAAATGTGTTACGAGATAAAACCACCGGTACTAGCAAAGGTATTTATTTAATATAATATATGAAAAACGGTTTCTGCCACCCTATTTATAAATATTTCTGTGATTTATGTATGTGTAAGTGGATTTTTGACGGCCGGAATTTGGAATATGTTTAATTTCGAGTGATGAAACATCAAACAATTCTTCGTATCTGAAGAACCGCGTCATTTGAGGTGTTCATTGTCGCGGTATAACTTCTGCGCTTGTAATTAAAAGCGAATATCACCGCGGTTGCCATAGATACAAATCTTTGATACTTAGATGTAGGTACAGATACTCCCACGCAGAGTACGTTTCTTGAAACTCGAATTATATTAAAATCATAGACATTTTGACGACTGCTGGTTCATATACTCTATACATCTATATGGCCTTGTAGAATTATCGAAATATATTAATATCACCATTCGTTTGCTTTTTTAAATATTAGATTTCTGTGCAGAAATACACAAATATTTATTAAATGCTTCATTTAAAAAGTGTATACATATATGTAAAACGCGTTGCATACCCTACAGGGATGGAATAATCCCTTTTTAATTTATAGACTTTTTATATCCCTATTTATTACCCTCTAACTAAAACGAAAATTAATTTTAAATATATTATTAAATAAACCATGAAATAAGCTATAATTTAATATATAATAAAGTTATATTTAAATAAACAAAAGCATAGTTATTTCTAGCGTATAAGAACACGAGTTCATTCTCGGGCACTTTTCTACCATTATACTAAACTAAATTAAAGTTAGCGCTACACCAAACGAAAACCCTGAAATTGAGCTGCAATTTTATATATAATAAAGTTATTTTTGATTAAGTTAAAGTCGAGTAAATTATAGTTGAAATTTGATTAGTTTTCATATGTTTCTCTATACAATAGACACACATGCAGAACATTTGCTTTAATAACATGGCTTAATTCTCGGAATTTTAACTACCGTTAAAATATTTGCGATATACCAAATGAAAGCTTATGAAATTTGCTACAATTTGATATGTAATAACTTTTTTTTTGAGTTTGTTAAAGTAGAGTTAATTGTTGTTGAAGTTTGAGTAGTTTTTGTTACACATTGAGGTACTCAATTTGTGAAACATTCGCGTAGTAGTAACGTTCTCGAATTTTTTTTCGACCTTTATACTAACAGGAAAAAAAATTTGCGATATATCAAAAGAAAGTCCATGAAATTAACTACAATTTGATATATAATAATAATATTTTTGAATATAGTAAAGTAAAGTTATTTGTTGTTAAAGTTTGAGTAATTTTTATATGTTTCTATACAATACACATCTAGTTGTGAAACATTCGTGTAGTTTTATCGTTCTCGGATTTTTTTCGACCTTTATACTAACACGAAATAAAAATTGCACTACACCAATAGAAAGGCCATGAAATAAGCTACAATTTGATATATAATAAAAATATTTTGTTAAAGTTTGAGTAGTTTTTATATGTTTCTATACAGTAGGTACACATTGAAGTGCATTAGTTATGAAACATTCGCGTAGTTTTAACGTTCTCGGATTTTTTTCGACCTTTATACTAATACGAGAAAAAAATAGCGATAAACCAAAAGAAAGCCAATAAAATAAGCTACAATTTGATGTATAATAAAATTATTTTTGAATAAGTTAAATTAAAGTTATTTATAGTTGAAGTTTAAGTTGCTTTTATATGTTTTTTACACATGTTGTGAAACATTTCGTAATATGTCTTTGTTTTCGGGCTTATTCATAAAATAAATTCGTTTTCCTTTACAATTATATTTAAAGTGGTATTTTCTTTAATAAATAAACAAAGTCTATAGAAAAATGTTTTGCTCGAGAAAAAGTATTTATTTTACTAATGAAGGAACGTTAACTGTCTATGTAATTAGTAAACAGGTAGAATAGTTAGTAATAACGATGTCGCGTTGTAGAATACAAGACTAGAACACTTCAATCTTTTGCCAGCCCTGTAAAAGGCAGTTGGAGTAGCGACGTGGCAAAATTTCGAGTTGCCTTATTTATTTTTCAAGCTAAAATACTCGTAGAAGATTAACATTTTACGACAACTTTTAACTCGGTTTTAAAACATTTAAACGCATCTAGAAACAATTCATAACTTCACGATGAAATGACTGTGTTTATTTATTTTTCTAAACTATTATTTCAACAATTTTAAGGTCATATTTGTTTATGATTCGATATTATATTCAAACAAATAAGTGATTCATTTCTTAAACATAATATTGTGTTAATTTATTCGTAGAAATTTTAAATTTCATTTATTTTCTACACAATACAACCCAGGTAACCCTGTTATCTATTCGTGGAACTGTTATCACGAATAGATAATATATACGCTGTGTGTATGTATGGATATAGTGACGCGTAGTTTTTCAAAATTGATTATTTCGTAATTGGAGCGTATTTTCAAAAAAACTTATAGAATTAAAGTTGTTTAGAATTTAATTTCCTTAATTTTTTATTAATACAATATTTGTGTAATTAGTGTAGTTTTTAATACAAACTGATTTATAGTTAGGAAAATGTGTTTTAATGAAATTAAAATTAGAATTTCTCGAAATTGGTGAAGTTTACAAAAAAACTTTTCAAATAAAACTTGTTTAGAATTTAATTGTTTATATTTTTGTTTAGCATACTTTTCTTCTAACTAAAATAGTTTTTGAGTTATATTGAAGTAATTACAATATGTATATTTATAATTCTAGTTGTAAATCTTATCATATTACAACTAATGATAACCTATATGAGTTTTTTTTTTTGAGCATGCGCATTGCAATCGAAAACTATTAAATTGCTTACAAGATTTAAATGTTTGTACAGTTTCGTTGTCGTTGAGTTTATAGTGACACACGTGTTCACGAGTTGATATTGTTTAAAATCGTGTGCATTTGTGTTTTTATCTACAGTTGAAGTAATTTTGATATTTTAGTAAATATTCATATCGCTTAGATAAACTATTTATACTTTGATAGGTATTGTTATTATATGGAGTTATTTATTTTAAAAATACTTTATTGTTTATTTGATTTATAACTAATCTAGTAGTCAGTGCTGTATTTTATTATTTACTAAGGCAATGTTTAATATTTCAAATACGTAATTAACGGTTTTACCAAGTGATTAACGAAATCGCCTAAACATATGTTACAATTTATTAATTATTGAGATATTTGTTAAAATAACTTTCGTATCAAGTACGTTATGTGATATCTCCGTCGTAATTTCGCTGACGATTACTTTCGTGGCCTAATCTAGCAAAAAAATAACCGTTCCAAGGATGTTTATTTAGAAATGCATACGTTTTATTACATATTCGTTCCTAAAACGTCATTTTCATACATACACGTTCCAGGTTGCTGTTTCGTCACTTTCTACACCCGGAAAGCAGCTCTGCAAGCTCAAGACGCGCTACACAACATCAAAACACTTAGCGGGGTAAGTTTTTTCTATTTATTTTTAAAACTCTTCCAAATATACCCTAACGTATCATTACACCTTTAAAACCCATTAATTCAACACCTAAATAGGTCATTAAGCTCTTATTTATATAAAAAAAAAACATCCAGATTTAAATTATGAGTTTTTAGTAGTTTTTAATATATAATTGTTGTTTTTTAAATAATAATTAAACTAAATCCGGTTTTGGGACCAGGGGCGCAGGAAGTGTTTAGACGAAATGTTTAGATTTTGTAGGGTGTCGCGCGCAGAATGTACCGGGCATACCCCACGTGCATCGCCGGCATGCCCTGCGTGCATCGCCGGTGAACTCAGCAACGCGCGTCTGTAATGCGATGCGACTCACGTTTCAGCTGAGATCTTCGCGTTGCTGACACCGTCAAAACAAAACACTATACGGTGTTCGTTTTAGTTTTAGATTAAAACTAATCTATTTAAACTCAAATAGAAACTATGATTTTTTTTATATATATTATATACATTTAGACACATTCAACAGTTATTTTTCAGTAAAAGTGTGAATTGCATGTTAACCATGAATTTACACTGTGTATAACAATGTTCTTTTCTTTCGTAAAGCTATTCATACTTCTCTACACTACACAGCGCTTTTATTTCGTTATATGTGGGTGCACATTAATTCGAGATAATCAAAAAATGTCCTATTGTTACCCTCTGGGAAAAATCCCCGAAAGTTTTTTATTGTTTAGCATGTGTAGGTTCACTTTATGAATATTTATAACAAACTTTGCAAAGACAGTTAATAATAAACATTTGATTGTCTCCGTAAAGTAACAAAATGTTTCAAAGGGGACGCATTTTCTATCGTTGATTTGTTTTTTTCAACCCTGTCGTAGCTATGTAACAAAAATAGTTTTCTATCGCCTCTCTAAAGTAATGTTATTGTTGTTGGTTTGTTGGCAATCAATCAGGCATAGCACATACTCGATGTCAATCGACGCTTCAGGTTATTTATAAATGTTCTTGTCTCCAGACGTGAGGCGTCGCGAATTTGTTTGACGCAATGTCGTAACGCTATTAAAACAGCCCCCTGATTAATTTAAATGGGTCGTGTGGGTGTTTTAATTCATTGATGCATATTATATCTAGATGTGTTTATTTATTTGTTTCAGATGCATCATCCTATACAAATGAAACCAGCTGATAATGAAAATCGAAGTGGTGAGTGTATGATTTATGTTCTATGTGTATTGATTTTTATTTACTTGCGAAGTGAGTTGTCGCTTAATTTTCTACTATTCTTATGTTTAGATTTTATTATTGTTTTTTTTTCTTGTTTAACTCATAACTGAATATGACGTATTTGTTTATGTAATATGCTACGTATGTGTTATTTATGTACATATATCAATTGCATTTATATGTGGTCGCGTGTGTGTTGGTATGATTAGCGTGCGTGTGTGTATATGTTTTTTTCATATGGGATTGTGTGCTTTAGGTGTGTATGTGTTTGTGTGTAATGTATGTTGTATGTGCAACGTGTATGCTGTGTGTGTGTGTGTGTGTGCAATGTATGCATGTGAATAGTGTGTGTAAGGTGTGGATGCGTGCGCGCTGTGTGTCTGTCTGTCGGGGTGTGTACCATGTGTGTGTGTGTCTGGATGCGTGTGTGTGCGTGCGTGAGTCTTTTATATATATATATATATATATATATATATATATATATATATATATATATATATATATATATGTATGTGTGTATGTACCTATGTGTGTGTGTATGTGCGCGCGCGCGCCATGTGTGGGGGGTACGCTGTATGTGTGTTGCAGTGTGAATGTGTGCAGCGTGTGCTCTCTGTGTGTGTGTGTGTTTTGTTTATTTAAGTGTTATAGTATGTGTTTATGGTTGGTTACCGGTGTGCATTCAAGGATAAATGCTATTATTTAGTTTGTATTTTCAATGTGATATATATATATATATATATATATATATATATATATATATATATATATATATATATATATATATATATATATATATAGCATTTATTTATTTTATTTCCCTATTTAACTGATATGATTGCATCGCGATAAATGTAGCATCAAAACAGCGTTATCACTTCAGAAGTGATTGACACTTGTGTGTAGTGGCCCTAAAGCATATAAAAAACAAAAGTCCGCATAAAATACCAAACGCTGTATTCATATAAATGAATACAGTCAATATTAGTAAGCACTAAAGTAATAGTCGTCAAAAGTCACCAAGTATGTATAATAGCGTTAGTTGTATTTACACAAAGACAGGAACTAATAAGCGGAAACTGACCCAACAGAAACCTTTTCAGTGACTCTTAAGCCTCGTATGCGCGGTCATGTCGACTTTACCCCGGTGCGGTGTGATTAGGTATGTGCGACTATGCAGCACCGGCGCGCGGGATATATTTGTATTCGGCCCGCGATTACCAAGCCGTCGAAGTGTCGCATATTATACGTTACTTCAAACAGTGACGGACAGTTGAGCTCGAATGACTTGGAAAGAGTTACTTCAAGGTGTGTCTTCATTTCGAGGAATTATTTCTGTGTGCTTATTTATTTGTGTTTTATTATATTATATTATATTACGCCTTCTTTACAATACATTAACGACGATTTTATTAAGACTGAATTATATATTTTATATAAATAAATATACTTAAAACAAGTCATATTTAAGTGTAAATCAAGTGTGTTTATAGTTGTTGCTTGTGTTATTAATTGTGCCATATTAAATGAAAATGAAAAGTCGGGCGGCATCGAAAAGTCCGACGTCCCCGCATTCTGGCGGCACTTACCCTGCCATTAGCGCAGCGTACTGGCAACCGTCGACCAATTCGGGGCCGTACCTGTTACCAGGTATGATAATCACGTTACGTAACTCGATAACCATGCAAGTATCGCCGCTGTTTTCATGCTTTTCCGATGCAACGATCATCTGTTTGCACCACTCTTACTTTTTCTCTAATAACCCAGATGTCGTACCGTACCTAGGTCACACAAATCGCTATCAATGCACATTTGTACATACATACATTGTTGTTCGAACGAAGGTCTCAAATCGCGGAAACTTATTGTGTGAATCTGTTTACGTTTTAGTTGACTCTTGCGTGTGTATGACTATAGTTTTTTGTGTGTGTCCATGTGCTTATTTCCTATTTAATTTAAATTATACCTGTCGTCATATTTGTTGCTATTTTATTTATTATTTACAAACTTATTTTGCGAAATTTAATTTATATGTAGTACGAGTTTTTATTATTGAAATTAAATATATTATTAAATATATATTCATGATAATATTTCGCGGAATCACATTTATATGTTGATGCACCAGTTTTTTAACCTTTTCGCGTATCTAAATTACCCTAAATCTATAAACAACCCCGTTTAAATTAAAAGTAACGTAATAGTAATTATAGTAACGTAATTGTTGTTATTTAAAGTAGAAATGCTCAAAAAAGTGTTTTTTATTTATTTAATTGTACTTTTTGTTGGTTGTTTCTAAAATTATGACTGTGCCCTTTTGTTTAAGTTAAAAGTAACGTAATAGTACTTAAATTAACGTAAATGTTTTAAAGTAGAAATGCTCAAAAATTAATTTTTTATATATTTTAATTGGAGAAAGTCGATTTTTTGTTGGTTTATCCTAAAATTTCGACTGTCCCTTTTTGTTTAAGTTAAAAGTAACGTAATTGTAACTAAAGTAACACAAATGTTTTTTTTTTTTTGGAAGTAGAAATGCTCAAAAATGTGTTTTTTATTTATTTATTTTGCGGAAAGCCAACTTTTAGTTGGTTTAACTTAAAATTATGACTGTCCCTTTTTGTTTAAGTTAAGAGTAACGTAATTGTTATTATTATTATTTTTTTGAAGTAGAAATGCTCAAAAAAGGGGTTTTTAAAATTTATTTAATTGCAGAAAGTCAACTTTTAGTTGGCGTAACTTAAAATTATGACTTTGCCTTTTTGTTTGCGTTAAAAGTAGCATAATGGTAATTAAAGTAACGCAATTTTTTTT
The DNA here is from genome assembly GCA_018344505.1 of Nebria ingens riversi. Lineage (NCBI taxonomy): Eukaryota > Metazoa > Arthropoda > Insecta > Coleoptera > Carabidae > Nebria > Nebria ingens. The sequence continues at coordinate 15,530 of JADQWA010000586.1, read as the reverse complement.
AAAGTAGAAATGCTCAAAAAAGTATTTTTTATTTATTTAATTGCAGAAAGTCAACTTTGAGTTGATTTAACTTAAAATTATGACTGTCCTTTTTTGTTTAAGTTAAAAGTAACGTAATTGTTATTATTATTATTTTTTATATTTATTTAATTGCAGAAAGTCAACCTTTAGTTGGTGTAACTTAAAATTATGACTGTCCCATTTTGTTTAAGTTAAAAGTAACTAAAGTAACGTAAATGTGTGTGTGTTTTGTTCTTAAGTAGAAATGCTCCAAAAAGTGTTTTTTATTTATATAATTGCAGAACGTAAACTTTTCGTTGGTATGCTTAGTAAAAAACTCGGCGAAAACGATGTAAGAGCAATGTTTAACAGCCATGGTCAAATCGAAGAGTGTACAGTGTTACGCGACCCTACGGGCAACTCAAAGGGCTGCGCCTTCGTCACATATAGCTCAAAACAGGCAGCAGTCGTCGCAATAAAGACCCTACACCATTCGCAGACAATGGAAGGCTGTTCAGCGCCTTTAGTAGTAAAATTCGCCGACACCCAAAAAGAAAAAGACCAAAAACGTTACGCGCAGTTACAGGCGTCGCTATGGGGAGCTGCCGCAGTCCAAACCCCACAAATCCAAACCCCAACGCAACAGTTTCCAACGCTACTACAAACAGACACCATAAATACGGGACACTTTCAGCTGTTGCAAGCGATGAATAACAGTGCGCTACTACAACAACATTTACTGCAATCAGGCACTGAGAGTTTACTAGCGCCAATTGGGATGCAGAACCTCGTGGCCTTGGCAGCGATGACGCAACCATCGACGGCTTCGCCGCTCTGCATGGCGAATCTACTCGGGAAAAACGCGATGACTGAACGGGCTTGTTTACCGCAAGTGACGCCGACACTTGCGGCCCAAGCTGCTACGGAATTGACTGCCGGTAGCAATATGTATAATACGTTATTGGGGAATTCTTCGTTGGCCACTGCCGCAGCTGCTGTTGCCGGGAAGCAAGTCGAAGGTAAGTCGCTTTTTACTTTTTTTTCCGCGACACTTTCATATTTTAATTGTTTACTGGGGTTAGGATTTTAATTTAGGTGTTTGTTGGACTTATTTGTGATTTCTTAGTAGAAGCAATTACGTCGCAATCATTCCTGAATTTATTTGTAATTAGGAAGTAATTGCTTCCACAAGTTTATTTGGAGCAATGAATTGGTTCATTAGGATGATGAAATCATCACTTTTACACCATTTATATCTAGTAGTAAGGTGTCTTTGATCAAATTAGTTGTCAATTAGAATCCAGGAATTGTTTGAAGATATTGGAAGCTCGTAAGAGCGATGAAGTGGTTCATGAAGGCGATGAAATCATGACTTTTAGACCATTTATATCTAGTAGTAGGGTGTCTTTGATCAAATTACTTGTCAATTCGAATCCAGGAATTGTTTGAAGGTGTTGGACGTTCTTACGAGCTTCCAACTTCTGGAGGAGTAAAGTTGTTGATGAAGTCACATATGTAGTAGCATTATAAAGTTGTTGCATTTATATTTGAAGGTGTTAGTAAGTCTAAGTTTAGATGTGTAGGTGTGCGTGTCCATTGTCTCGATAACTGTTGCAGGTCCGGATGGCTGCAACTTATTTATCTACCACCTCCCGCAAGAGTTCAACGATACAGACTTAGGATCGACGTTTCTGCCATTTGGTCATGTAGTGTCCGCGAAGGTGTTCATAGACAAACAAACAAACTTGTCCAAGTGTTTTGGATTTGTGTCATTTGATAGTCCGGCCTCGGCGCAAGCGGCCATCACGGCCATGAACGGTTTTCAAATCGGCAGCAAACGGCTTAAAGTGCAACTGAAACGTTCCAGAGATGCGACCCGACCTTACTAAGTCCAAAAACAAAATTATTTCGAGCTGCTACAATTGCTGTCATCTTTGGGTAACTCTCTTCATGTTGAGTATCTCGTGTTTTCTTTAACAGCCAATTGAATTATCAACCAAAGAAAGCTGAAATCGTGCGCGCGCGTCTCAATCTTTTCTTATCATCATTGATGATTCATATTGTCACGCCTGGGGGGGCAAGCGTGGCAAGCTGGCCGTGACAATATCGGTTCAAGTCCAGTCATTCATAATTGATTCCAATATGTTGTATCTTGAGGTGTTCGTTGCTTTTGATGATAATATTGATGATGATGATGATTAGATTGCCGCGCTGTGACTTGTGCGCGCACTCCCAAATAAAGAATACAAAATGGTGACCATTTCTCAGGAACTTGTAGTTGCAACTACTACTAATTTATACATGGAACAGTGAGATATTTTTTCTAGTTTTACTACAGCTAAAGAAATTTGTTGGTAAATAATATTAAATGGAAGAAAGACCAAAAATTGGATGTTGAATCGTGAATGATATGGTGCATTTGTTTGCGGTAACATTGTTATGTTTGGAATATGTTATTACTATTATTTTTTCTTTTTGGATATTCTAGATATTTTCTTTTATTTAATTTTGTTAAGTTCGTGTTTTTCTATTTTCGTGGCACTCACAATTGTTTATATTTATCATCATAAATAATAATTACTTAAAGAAAAAAACACACAATACTTGTCGCTATGTTTTTTTTTTTTGTTGACGAATATTTAAATAGGCTTTCTGTTGTGGTGATGTAATTGAGATGTTATGCGCTGGGTGATCCACAATAAACACTGACACACTAGATTACTGAATAGGCACACAACAAACACACATTTTTGCGTTTTTAACCCCCCAAAAACAAGTTGATAAACCAAAGATTTCTAAAACCCAAAATACACCACTTAATAATGGGTTGGTCAGCTTCACCAAAAAGTCTATATCAGTTTCGAATTACAAATAGTAATTTAACACAGTCTAATTTAAACCAGGCTTAGAATTAAGTCGACGTAATTGGTCATAATTGTTTATTACTTCTAGACACAAGTCATTATTTCTTCTTCTTTTATTTTGTTCAAACATATTTTCTATTCGGGTGTTCCTAATTATATGTTATAATTGTTATTTAATTTTTTTGCTATCAAGTGTATTTTTTTGTTTATTGTTATCAATTTTAATCAAATAGTTGGTTATTTAAAATAATTAACAATTTATTTTTCGATTAAAATAATCGTATGGATGCGTAGAGGCACTTGTAATATATATCGACCAGTGTTACAAGGATACAAATAAATATTCTATTTATAAAAAAAACTACAATCAAAATCAAACTAGCCCCCCCCCCCCTAGGCCCCCTAAGAAATCCAGCACAAAACAATCCTTAAATGAGTTATATATCGCGTCACACAATTTTTAATAAATAGTTCTCTAGTGATGGTGATACTTAAACGGTGTTTTATTATCATAGTTGTTAATTATTTACTGCTTCTGTTTGTCTTTTACTAATGTAAATGTTCAAACCATCATCTGACAAAATATGTAAGTTGTTCTATCCATTATATGTTGTAACTAAGCCGCCTTAAAGTCTACACGAAACCCCTTAGTGAAATAATAAACTTTTTTAATCATAAAAAATTTATAATAAAAAAAAAATTGTATTAACATTATGGCGCGTTTCAAGGTTAAATTGTGGCGCCTGCGTAATTAACGGTGGCTGTCGCATGTAGTGTTGTTACTACTTAACCACTACACGCTTAGTGACTCAGTTGTATATATATGAGTAGTAAGGTGAGCGGTTTTACACCGTGTAGATATTTCACTAAGGGGTTTTGTGATAAATGTGTGCCTAATATACCTTTGCAGTATTTACACTAACTAGTTTTTGCAGTAGCTCACACTTATTTAAAAATATGAAAAATAACTGATTTGCTGAGTAAAATTTATTATTATTATTAATAATAATTACTGACCTGTAATTAACGTTGTTTTCAACTAAACGCAGAGGTGTATTAAGTGACCAATCATAATATGTGTCCTTTTTTATATATATATATTTACAATGCATGCAACTTTACGCTTTTTAAATGTTTTATTATTTATTTTGTTTCTTTGTACAAAAAAAAAACCAGAGTTTCAAATTTCTAAAGATTTATTAACAATTTTACAAAATTATTACCAATTAGGTAATCTTAAAAATGGCACAATTATTGTTTAAAATAGGTGTAATTTGACTTAAAATTAACTTAAATACTTTGAATTGTAGTTTTACACCTATTTTTAAATCGGGTACATTTTATATAATAATTTTAAAAGAGGGTGAATAGTAATTTATTTTCCGTTTCTTTTTCTTTTCGAATCCAGGTCCAAAGATGATAAATTTACAGAGCTGAGGTTTGTCTGTGCAGTTCTCGAAGTACTACTGGCTGCAGAAGTATACATGGAAGTATTACAGGAGGGCGCTGAAGTACGGAACGTGTCCTGAGTGAGAACAAAGGTAAATTACTTAAATGGTGTGAAACTTTAAACAATTACTTCTTGTGTTATTTAAAAGTTAAGAAACAATTCAGGGTTTTTTGCGCAAATTATTTATATTTATCCACTATTTATTATTAACAATTGTTATCCACATACATGTTTTTAAAAAAAACTGTTATTGATAATAAAAATAATGACTGCTCAGACAAGGGAAATTACTTAAGATAATTATTTAATTATAGAAACGTTTTAGCAACAAAAAACTGATAATTTCGTTCGTTGTAATAATTTTTACGCTAAACAATGTTTATATTTTATGTCCTTTAACAAGTGTTGTAAGACTAACACTTCTTGGGTTTTTATTTTATCGGTTAAACGAAAGTCAATACGCGCATTTATATTAATTACAGGTTTAATACGTTGATGTATGAATGTGGGGTATGGAAAACAACTAAAACGAATGCTTGACTATTACATATGTGACTTTAGAGCAATATTTATGGTATATCTAGCGTAGACAGTGCTCAATTTATGATCTTTAATAAAACTGAAATGTGTACGTTGGTTTTATATTAAAACGAATGCTTGACTTAGTAAATATGTGAATTTAGAGCTGTGTTTATGGTATATCTAGAGTAGACAGGCATATAAGGGCTCAATTTATGATCTTGAATAAAATTGGAGTGCCTAACTTGGTTTTATGAATGTAGGGTATGGAAAATGGCTAAAACGAATGCGTAACTAGTAAATATGTGACTTTAGAGCTGTGTTTATGGTATATCTTTGGTAGACAGACTATATACGTCCTTAATTGAGGATCTTGAATAAAACTTGAATGTCTATGTATGTTTTATGAATGTCGGGTATGAAAGCGGAGTAAATATATAACTGTAGAGCTGAATTTATGGTATATCTAGATTAGATAGAATATATATATATATAAGCGTAATACGTGAATTTATAGCTTTTCTAATATAGACTGAGTGTTTAAAATCGGTTTTTGAAACGAATAATAAGTCTCACGTGGTTATTGTTCGGTTATAAATGTTGGGTATGGCAGAAAGTGTATTTGAGTTAACTTTCAAGTCTATATGGGTGTTTATATGTGTATAAATGGAATAGTTTTTAGTGGTTTAAGTATTTAAAAAGGCTTTTGCTGTTCGTTGCGTCGAAACCGATAAAATTAAATTCCTTTATTATCACATACGTAACTGCAAGGTTAAGTAGCGAACTCGTTAGCTAGGTACACTGTTAATAAGTGTAGATTAACCAACTAAAGATAGAAAAATGTCACACAACTACACTAAACGGGAGCACAAATAATCGTTATTAATTTTCACGGTAACGCGAACGTGTCGTAATATTATTTTAGAAGTTTTCTATAAATGCTTTATTTCAGATATCCGATTCTATAGTGTTTGTTTGTTTGTTTGTTTGTTTGTTACGTTACGATATATGTAAATGTACAGTTCCCAAGCCGTAAGTCTGACCTCTTTTGTGAAATAATAATGAAAACATATTTAAATGTATTCTGGTAACCAGCCATTCATATTCCAAGTGCAAAGGGTCAAAACTCAATGTGTATCTTGCGTTTTAAAAGCGCTTTAGGAAAAATCGTTCACACACATTTTCAAGTGTACACTATATAAAGTACACTGTAAAATACTTTATGAATTATTATTGCAACGTTATTTAAACGTGATTTAAATATTTTTTTAAAAAAGCGTAATTTGGGGATATAAAATAGAATAAATAATTTTTAAATAACTCTAAAGTAATTTTTTACAATGTAGACTACACTGTAAAATATCAAGCTTTATATATAATAAAAGCGTTTTTGTTCCAGAAAATAAATTCGTCTACACATCTCAACATCGAAATAAACCTGCAATATTTACGATTTGATATTGTTACATATGTAATAAAACAAGCATTCCTATTTAAGTTCAATATATTCTATGTCCTAGAATGTTTTTTTATAGTGGTTTTACACAGATAAAAAAGGCGCTAAAATGGTAAGTCAACTATATATATATATTTATATGTATGCTAAGGTTATTACGTGAGTAGGTACTAAAGTGTGAACGGATGTATAAAGATACATGTAATTAAATTACTAAAATGAGTTTAGGCGTTTATTGAGTGTTTCTATATAGAATAAAGTAATTTAAATGTGTTATACACGCGTTTTAAGTGTGAATAGGTGTATTAATACATATAGTGTGTACGGGTGCATAAAGATACATGTAATTAAATTACTAAAATTAGTTTAGGCATTTATTGAGTGTTTCTATATAGAATAAACGTAATTTAAATACGTTATACATGCGTTGTAAGTGTGAATTAAAACATAATGTGAACATGTGCATTAATATACATATAATTAAATTAATAAAATGAGTTTAGGCGTTTATTGCGTGTTTCTATATAGAATAAAAGGCATTTAAATATGTTATACACGCGTTTAAGTGAGAATTGGTGCGTTAACACAGTGTGAACGGGTGCATAAAGATACATGTAATGAAATTTAAAAAATATGTTTTGGCCTTTATTGAGTGTTTTAAGTGTAAACGGGTGCATTAAAACATATGGAATGAAAATACAAAGTGGACGAAAATGGCTTAAAATGTGTGTAGAATATTCATAGCGTAATTACGACGCGTAAGTTGTTAGAAAAACAATTTAAATATTACCTAATTACCACAAATTTGAATAAATAAGCAATTATTAAGTGTTTATCAATAATTATTTCGAGCTTTGAACAATAATGACGCTTTAATAACAGGGCTAAGCAATCATTTACGACACGTATATACATTTAAATAATGCTACTACTTACTTGGAATTGAAACGGCGCAGTGGAATTCAAACTGATGCGATTTGCGAAAATCTAAATTTAATAAATAAAGTAAATAAATGTTAACACTCCTAAAAAAGACTAATAGAAACTCGCCTGGGGATTCCCATTAAATGAGGAGTTTTGTGACCAATTTGACACGTTACCCCCGGAGCGCGGGGGGGCACTTGGGCCAATCGCAGGCGACACCAATGACGACTTAATTACAAATATAACTCGTTAAATCACAATTTAGAGCGGTAATTTATGAATTACCTTTATATAATTGCGCAAACGTAAATTATAGTTCTCTGCATTTTTATATCTTTTGATTATTTTCTCTATAAATATTTTTTGTTCATTGTATTTATATTTATATTGTTTAAGCGCTTCAAATTGTCGCGAATATAATTTTTGTCTATGTCCACGTTGAAATTCAACAATCTAATTATTTAATAACACTCATTATAGTTCCTATTTAAACATTTAAATAACAACAAAAAATACCTTAGAGTATTTATTTAATGACTCATCAGGATCGCTGAAATACGATGTTATTTCAGGATCTACGTTTGACGATAATAAAATTAAAGTACACTCACTTTTGCAAATATGACACGAATTTGGTTTACCTAATTAATCTCAGTGTTAAACTCGTATTTACTACTAAAAAAAAACAATAAACTTACCAGATTTAACACAAACTTCACATAAAATATGGCCACAATTTGTTAAATAATACTTAACCCCATTGACAGCATCTGGTTGTCGTACACAAATATTACAATGCACCCAATCAGCCATTGTTTAGATTATTCAATTGTTTTACAACAATTAATCAACAATGAACACCTAGTTTTAATATTAAACACAACTACTAATCATGAATTATTATTAAACAACCCTATATTAATTCAAATCGTTTAATTTACCCAGAATTATATATTAACCAATCACAACATAGTATTATGACCACATGACTCGATTTAACTTTCAGGAACAAACACTAATTCATTTACCCTGCACTGGTTACTCAGTTCATGTTTTATCTCTTTTCAACATATATAAAGCAAAAAGAGAGATTATAAACCGAGCCACCAGGGCAGGCAAACGAATAAAGCTTATATGAGTTGTACTACTTCAACCAATCACAACTCACATATATATGCTCTTAACACTAAAACAATTACTTCAACCAATCACAACTCACAGTTAGTGAACCACCCTTTTGTATTCTTATACACTCAATATATGCCTCAAATACTAAAAGAAATTCAATTTACTCATAATGTCAACCAATCACAGTGCTCAATTAGTGAACTGAACTTGTATATGTGTAGAAAGAATGCGGTTTCAATTGCGAAAAGATGCTTTTTATATCTATATTTGGATGAATTAACTAGTTTTATGTTTATTATTAATTGTTTAGTGAAGAAACATGGTTTATATTAATAATTTAGTTGTTTATATATATATTTTTAAGTGTTTTAAAATTGGGAGTAATAAATTTGTTGGATGTAAGTCAGGCTTGGTTTAGGTTTGATTTGACAGTTCATTGAAAGTTGAAATGGCTTTGGTTCGGTATACATGAAAACTACAAGTTTATTAGTGAATATGATTGTGAATTAGTGGTTTAGTTAGTGATTAATGATGGAAAAGGTGGATAGCAGCGTTATTTCAATCGTTCAGGCGAAATTCACATCTGGAGAGTTAGTGAAATGTGTATCCTTTTTGGTTAGGTTTAGATGTTTTTGCAAGTATTTCATAGTTGCGATTAAGGTAAGATGATTTTATTATTAAAACATTAAATTAGTTGAAGTTCGCGTTGTTATTTTGCCACCGTGTCGCATGATTAATTGAATTAGTGACGTGCTATATATCTTTAACGGATAAAATTCAGATTCATTTAAACGCAACCATCGGAAATTTAGGGTGGACCCCGGAAAACCGTATTTTAGCTTTAGTTGAACATGATAATGCAGTCGCTGTGTTTATATTTATTTCTACGAAATTACCACCGATTACCTTCTCGGATTTAACCATTGAACGAGTTGTTCCAATCGATACAGAGTTTAAATGTGAAATAGGTTAGTTTTTACGCGAAAATCGACACTTGACTTGATTTACGAACGCAGAAATTATTTCCAGATAGCAATAACATCGCAAGCGATGTTCCGTATGTTTTATTAAATATTATTTCGACCAAATTGAGCTTTCAGTTACAAGTGTCACAAGGTACTGAAAGCTCATCATTCGTTGCTGAAGTATTTCGTTCAGTCGAAGGTAAAACTAAAGAAAACATATTTTATTTATTTATTATTAATTCAATTACAAATATGTTTTAGGCTCATCAAAGGATAAACGAGATTTTTTATGGTTAAAAAAATACACTTGTATCCGGAATGGAGATAGCACCGATGGGCTCCAAAACACAGGCATCGACGAAGACGTAAGTTTATTTATTTAATTGTATTTTATATTATTTAATATTTATTTAATTTAAACTGATAACACATTCTACTGATAACAAATCGTATTTTCGCAGTTCTAAACATAATTTGTTAATTTACAAAAAATGTCGCGCGATTCGAATGTCGTTTTACGTAAAACAAACAATTCACAGTCTAATCACTCGAATCGTATTTGTGTTTATATAAAAAATGATTTGGTTAGTGTATATATATCTTGTTGGGGACGCGCCTAGAGTAAGCTGCCCTAATGTATGCTTTATTACTATATGTAAGTTTCCGTTGTAGTCTCTTGTTGGGAATAGGTTGTATAACCTGTAAAAACGTACTTAAACGTCTTGCTAATTATAATAGTTGAATATCTTGTTCAGAACTCGCTTACTAATCTGCCTTGATCCAATTTAAATGTGATAATTAAAGAAATATGAAGTTTTTTTTCCTAAATAGATCTAATTGAGTTTCTTGTTCAGTATACGCTTCATAATCTGCGTAGATCTATTAAAAATATGCATAAATTTTCGTTATGCACTTCTATATGAATTTCTTGTTCAGCACACGCTTACTAATCTGCCCAAACTCATTTAAAATGTGTTTAATCGAAACGTGACCTAATTTTTGCTATTTGAGTTTCTTGTTCAGGATATGCTTAATAATCTGCGCAGACCGCTTGAAAATATGCTTAAATCATTGTTATGCACTTCTATATGAATTTCTTGTTCAGCACACGCTTACTAATCTGTCCAGACTTATTTAAAAGGTGTTTACACGAAGCGTGATGTAATTTTTGCTATTTGTAATTAATTGAGTTTCTTGTTCAGTACACGCTTAATAATCTGCGTAGATCTATTAAAAATATGCATAAATGTTCGTTATGCACTTCTATATTAATTTCTTGTTCAGCACACGCTTACTAATCTGTACAAACTCATTAAAAATGTGTTTACACGAAGCGTGATCTAAGTTTTACTATTTGTATTTAATTTAGTTTCTTGTTCAGTATACGCTTAATAATCTGCGTAGATCTATTAAAAATATGCATAAATTTTCGTTATGCACTTCTATATGAATTTCTTGTTCAGTACACGCTTAATAATCTGCGCAGAGCAGTTTAAAAATGTGTTACATTAAAACATGAAGCTTTTTTTGTTGTGCGCATTTATTTGAATGTCTTGTTGAGCACTTAGTTGATAATCTGCGCAAACGTGCTTCAATCACTAACAATCTAGAGTTGTCCTTCAATTTTTGCGTTTTAATAGCTGGACTCTCCCGACATTGTCGTCCCACGTCAAAAAATCGCTCAAGGACAAGTGAACGTCCAGGCGCGGGAGTCACTATTAAAATACCAACTAGCCCTAAAAGTCTCGGATTACACGCATATCCAAGAATTCTCCATATTCATCGGCACTTGGAACGTAAATGGTCAAGCGCCAACAATCCCATTATTCGGGTGGTTAAGCGCCGACATAGATCCTCCTGACGTATACGCAATCGGCTTCCAAGAGTTAGATTTAAGCAAAGAGGCGTTCCTATTCAACGACACGCCCCGCGAGGAGGAGTGGCAGTAAGTTAAATGCATAAAGGAGCTCATAGAACTTCCAATACTTTTGTATCTATTTAGGAAAGCAGTTGCGTCTAGTTTACACTCTGGCGCTAAATACCGCCAGGTGGCTCTAGTGCGCTTAGTAGGAATGTTATTAATTGTCCACGTGCGAAATGAGTTATATTCATTCGTACGCCATATTGCTGTCGATACAGTCGGAACAGGAATTATGGGGAAAATGGTTAGTCTACACCTTGAATAACTTCGTTTACATTCTATGTCCATGCGTTTTGTGCGTTAGGGAAACAAAGGAGGAGTTGGGGTGCGCTTAAAACTCCACGACACAACTTTATGCTTCGTCAATTCGCATTTAGCTGCCCATACTGAAGAAGTGGAGCGACGTAATCAAGACTACCATGAGATTTGTAATCGAATGAACTTCCGCAAAGTCCCACAAGCCATAAAACACCATGAGTAAGTCCCGTAACCCTCATGATATTAAGTTGATTATTCTGCAAATCTGAAATATCTCTGATATTAATGACTTCTGTAAAAATCTCTAGACATCAAAGTTATAGATCTTTAAATTGTCTATAAATTTCATTCAGACATTTTTTTCCACAACTGTCTAACAAAAACAGAAATCCCATTTGAATTTACCTCCTATAATATCACTCATGACTTCAGAATAAGTTGCCCATATCGTAAGTCTGAAAAATCTCAGATATTAGAGATTTCTGTAAAAATCTCTAGAGATCAAAGTTATAGAGCTTTAAATTGTCTATAACTTTCATTAAGGCCTTTTTTCCCTCAACTGTCTAACAAAGACAGAAATCCCATTTGAATTTACCTCCTATAATATAACTCATAACTACATTTCAGCCAAATCTATTGGTTAGGCGACCTTAACTATAGAATCACCGACTTAACAGCGAAACAAGTCAAAGACCTCTTAACAATCGGGCAAATCGACGCGTGCATCCAAGCAGATCAATTAATCCAGCAACACATGAAATCCCGCGTGTTACTCGGTTACATCGAAGGCACAATCTCCTTCCAACCAACTTACAAATATGATCCAGGAACGGACCATTATGACACATCTGAAAAAGCGCGGGCGCCGGCTTGGTGCGACCGTATACTCCATAAGGGAAGCGGAATCACGCAAAAAACCTACCGGTCACATCCAGAACTACGGATTAGCGACCACAAACCGGTGAGCGCGCTTTTCAGGGCGCAAATACGAGTGGTTGATCCGGTTAAATATAGAAAAGTGCACGAGGAAGTGCTGAAAAAGTTGGATAAACTAGAAAATGAGTTTTTACCGCAAGTTATGGTTGATCAAACTGAAGTTATTTTCGATGATGTGAAATTCCTGGAAATGCAATCAAGCGATATTATTATCGCAAACACAGGGCAGGTTAGTTATTAATTAATTACAGCCACATTTTTCAGCGTATGTGGCTGAAAATTTATTTGTGTGGACACCAAACTATAATGATCATTTCCTGAAATAATAAATTTTTTATCTTAGCGCCCTTTTGAGTTATTAATATTTTAGGTACCAGTGCAATTTGAGTTTATCAAAAAACTAAATGATGATAGTTATTGTAAAGATTGGTTACGAATTACGCCATATTTAGGCTATATTGAACCTGGTATAAACAATTCATTTCGGTTTCAGGGCGAGTTTAATTCCTTTAATGTTTACAGGTGAAAAATGCGACATACGTTTAGAGGTGCAACTAGAATCGCCGTTAGAGCAATTGTATGATATTTTAGTGTTGCATTTGGCAGGGGGGAAAGATGTTTTTATTACAGTAACCGGAAGTTGTCAACGGTCTTGTTTCACAACAGCTTTTTCAGCGCTTTGTCGAGCGGCGGTCCCGATATCTCATCTAACGCCTGAACAACTCGCCCATGCAGTAAGTTGACATTCACTCAGAGGTGGTTTGTTTATGAAAAAATCTCAAGAGATCAAAGTTATAGAGCCTTAAATTGTCTATAACTTTCATTCAGACACTTTTTTCCCTCAACTGTCTAACAAAGCCAGAAAACCAATTTGAATTTACCACCTACAATATCGCTCATGACTCCAGAATAAGTTGATCATTTTGCAAATCTGAAATATCTCAGATATTAGTGGTTTCTGTAAAAATCTCTAGAGATCAAAGTTATAAGTCTTTAAATTGTCTAACTTTTATTCAGACACTTTTCCTCTCAACTGTCTAACAAAGACAGAAATCCCATTTGAATTTACTTCCTACAATATCCTTCATAATTCTATAATAAGTTGGGAATGTAGTAAATCTGAAGTATCTCCTAAGTTGAGTGATTTATGAATAAATTGCAAGAGATCTAACTTCTAGATAATTAAATTTCCTATAACTTTGATTCAGACACTTTTTCTGAAAAATGTCTAATTAAGTCAAATCATACCAATTTCCCAAATAAAAATTAATTCTTTTCGCTACAATTAATATTTCTAGGATTCTGGTAGGGCCCCCATATTATACGCAGTCCCTCGCGAGCTCTGGCTACTCGTTGATCATTTGTATCGGCACGGGATGCGAACCCAGAACCTCTTCGATACTCATGTCATTCAAAGCGAACTGGTACAAGTACGCGATTGGTTAGATCACGGCAATCCGGATCCTTTACGTATCCTTGACAGCGTTTATTATTAATTCGACTTTAAATAACATAATTTCCTTAAACATACTTAGCTACCAATGTCCATGCGGTAGCAGAAGCTCTTTTACTGCTACTGTCTTATACAGCCGAGCCAGTAATCCCATTCCGTTTGCACCAGATGTGCATAGCTACTTCCTCAAACTATACATCTTGTAAACAGGTAAGTTATCTCAGGAACCTGATGTTTTAGGAATAATTTCATGGAGATTAAAGTTGTAGATTATTGAATCTGGTTTATGTTTTATTAGTAGTAATTTTTTGTTAAGTGTCGCATAAGGGCGCTATTGTGAATTTTGTGTCTTATACAATATTTATGTGTTTGTTGTTTATCTCAGTTATTAATTAATTTAGAAGAAAATTCATAGATAACAAAGTTAAAGGTAATTAAATTCTCTACAATGTTTATTCTTATAATTTTTTTTTTTTTGTTATTAACGCCAACTAACCTCACAAATATTAATTAAGTCTTTTTAATTTTAGATCATAACAACAAAACTGTCCGAATTGGAACGTAATATATTTTTATATGTCTGTCTTTTCCTACAAGAGTTATTAGTGTATAGTTCTGAGAATGGCACCGATGCAAAAACATTGGCCACCGTTTTTGGAGACATTTTATTACGGGACCCAATCAGAAACTCAAAACCCCAAGCAAATCGCGGTAAAGCCTCATTTGTGCATCATTTTCTTATAAACGATCAGAGCCAATTGATTGCAATGCGAAAATAATATGTCCCCCGAAAATCTAATAAAACATGGCTTCCTGCACCGGGCCTTAAGTTTACGCAATTTTTTTTTAAGATCACAAATTAATTTTTAAGTGTATTATTTATTTTAGATCAAATGATATTAATCTTATCAATAGCTTAACTAATTTAAGTTTAGATAACTTCAGAATAAATATATGTTTTAATTGCAGCTATAAATGTATATTTTGTGTTCTATAATAATAATAAAAAATAATAATAGCCATTTATTTATAATATCTTATAAATAAATAAATATATTTTATATACGAAACAAGAAAACATCAATGGGTAAGTCGATTATTTATTTATCCAATAATTAATAACTTGAAAATTGCACATTTATATTATTTAACCCTAAACGGAGCAAGAAATCGATTTTATCTTAAGAGTAATTTAGGCTTAGAAAATAATTGTCTACCGACCATATTTTTTTCAAATTTTTGAAACCAGTTTTGAAGTTAGGACAATTTGGGAAATTATACATTTAAATGACCGTAGTCAACTAATCGATTTTCCCACTAGATAAATTAGACTCAGAAAATGATTGTTTATACACAATATTTGTTTCAGATTTTTAAAATAAATTTTTAATTTTGTACTATTTTTTGGAAATTTAAATCACTGTAGTTTTTAAACAGGTCAACTAATCGATTTTATCGCAAGAGTATATTAGGTGTAGAAAATGGTTTTTAATCGATTGTATTTTTTTAGACTAGGTTTTAATATTGACATTTTCGGCGAGTACGCTCCTGGCCTGTATACACACTACTGCTTCCTAGTAAGGGTGTATGCTAGCTGCTTGGCGGCGAGCGAGTTACCATCGCCCGGCATTGGAAATGTTGCATGCGCAGTTACGA
>JADQWA010000584.1:197500-221685 GCA_018344505.1 Nebria ingens riversi | reverse complement strand
TATATATATATATATATATATATATATATATATAGTGGTTATTTTTCTGTGTTGCATGATGTATTCAATATTTTAATGCTATTGAAACTTCTATTTGCATATAAAATATGGATAAGCCTTTACGCATTTACGTAGTGTTAATTTAAAAGATGACCGCCACATATTAAGAAAAAAATCACTGTATACGTATAATAATTTGCACATTTATTAATTTATTATAAATGAAGAAAATAAAATTTCTTTTATATGCAGAAGCAGTATCAATTTGAACAGATGCGAGAGTGAATTAGTTAGTATTCAAAAATAGACCACCATATATATTCTGTATGATTTATTCCGAAGGCCACTCTGTAATACAATCATAAATCACAAACACCTACAGACCTGACATGCAATTGGAAGACATATTACAATCAATTATGACAAAGTTCATAAAATCTCAAGTAACATTCTTACAGTTAACAAAAGCAACAACATTTTAAACAACCAGTTTCAACGTTTGTTGCAAACTTCATAGAACTGACAACATACTCGTTATGCATTCCCCAATAAAAGTTCTCTGATTTATTTGTTGTAATTAACAAGCTTGAGGATATTAAACGTACCAATATTCAGTTTTACTTACTTAAGCATTTTGAGCGTATAACGTTAACGTAACGTAACCGTGAAGCCACTGACAGCCGTACAGTTATTGCTTGTAGGCGGTAAATGGGCTCGTACTATGACACGTCTATGATTTATAGCGTTTTTATGGTACTCATGTGTGGAACAAGACCGCAGCGTAGAACAATCTTCATAATTGTACACTAGTTTACATTCATTTTGATACATTCTTATACGATACACATTGTGTAGGTCACTATAAAAGAATATTTAGATTTTTGTGGGATTTAAGATTAAAACTTGACAAATTTATTTTTTATATTTTACGTTATTGCCGTTTGGATAATTATTATTTCTAATTTGGCTCATTTTACTAAATGTTTAGTATACTATCTGATAGTGAAGCAATTTCTCATAGATAAAAATAATTTAACACACGCATATCTCCAGTGGCGCAATTGGTTAGCGCACGGTACTTATAGGACAGTAGTCGTGAGCCATGCCGGGGTTGTGAGTTCGAGCCTCACCTGGAGAACAACATTTTAAAATATTTGTGCGATAATATCATTTCAGTGGAAATTGGATGGTTGGTTGATTGATTGAAGCCGTAAACTCTTAAATAAAAGGAAAATTATCACAACCTAGCATATAAATAAGCACTTAGGGTTGCATATGTCATAGGAGTTTAATATGAAGGATAACGCACTCCTTAAACTAGTTCTTTAGGATGTAATAGCGCACACGAATAATTGTTACGAGTAGTCTATGTCATATATAAATAGAGAAGCATTTTATTCAAATGAATAACAAATAATATCAGTGCAAAACAGTAAAAGGTCCTCCGATTTTTGAATCACTCCTATTGATTGAAATTAATCTTGTATAAATGTATTTCCATATAATAAATATTATCAAACAACTATACCTATATGTAATATTTGATGAATAACAAAATAAATTGACAATAAAAAAACGCCTAACAATGAGACACAAATAACAAAATCAATTTATAGCAACATCACTTCAGGTATCTAAATATTTGCCACACCTGTAATTTATAGTAACGGCTTCTCGTCCTCGTCTATTGTAAAATTACAATAGAGAAACTTCCCATTACAGCTGTAAATGTAACGACAATCTTGATATTCAATAAATTGTTTTTAGCGCGCTTGTGTCCAGCAGTCAAACAGTTGTCCAACAATGGTCAATTTAAAATTCAGTTATAAAAGAAAGTAGGCTTTGTATTCGCCGCTATAATAACTATAGGTTATATATTTTTTGTAGTGGATCAGAGTTAATAAATTTCGTGTCATTGATGTGTATATGTATGTCCGACTAATAAATTATTTCGCACTAATTAAAAAACGAGACATGCACAGTTGATCAAGAAATATGTAGAAGCAAAAAATTTGTTATAAATTATACTCGTTTTCGGTTCTATGATGTCGATTTGTCTTGTCTAGCTTTTTATATTACAATTTGATTTATTTGCGTGTTTGATTTCGGATTCGTACTGTGAATTACTTCTGGTTTTTAATTACGAAAAGAGGTATCTGTTTTTGTTTGATCAGTAGACTTTGCTGATTTGTTAACTCAGTTATCTGACTTTAAATGAGATTGAAATGTGTTCCTAAAACATTCATTCATAATTAAATAAAGTAATCTATTGAGTCTACTTGCTAATTAATGTATTTTTTTCAAACATCAACAATTTTATGTCGAACAATAGAAATAAAAACTTATATAATTGTCTGTTATTTTTCGCGCAGTGCCTTTTATGATTTCATTTGCTTGTTTACTCGCGTATTTCTTTTATTTGTCTATAGTCTAGAATCTTGACAATAATTGAAGTAATTCCTAGGAAATAATAATTTTAAAAAATGTAGACAAAATGTTAAATTCTTCACCATATAGTTATTATAAAAAGATTATGCAAATATCTAAATTTGCTTAACTGTTCAAGAATACAATAAAAAACATGTGTTTGCTTTTTTTCAGTTAGCTATTCAGTTTTAATTCAGCTATTTGCGGTTTGGACTAATAATTATTCCATTTGAAAATAGTCCGCAAATTGTGTCTGCCCGATAATTATGGTCAAATAAACGTTGCTAGTTCTCTAAATATTAGTCTGATTCGTTTATACGTCATAATTATATGTTGAATTAATTTGTGGCATTGTGTCCGTCAGTCATATGTACGAGTATATGCAAAACAGTTCGCAGAAATAATAAAATTGTATAATTCTGATGTTATTATTATAGGTTTCCGTTTATGCTAATTTCTAATACTCGTATATATTTCTATTCCAATTATATAGACATTTGTAGAAAAAACATTTCTATAATTTGACACACCTTAGATTCCAAACTAGTTTCGTCGATTGAAAAGTGTACCTATATATAAACTACCAACTTTATCTGGTAAGCTGTTATAGATATTTTATTAATTGGTTTATTTTTTTATGGTTTACAAGTTCATATTTGCGGTTCATGAATCCTACATACAGTTGGGAAGCAATGTATACTTTTACAAATTGATTTATCGGAAGATAGTCTAATAAATAATTAATGAAATACACGTTTGGTGTTTTAAATAAATTTTCATTCAATTTTGTTGATTTGAAAGTTAATATTTATATGAGGATGCATTGCAACAGTTTCACGTTTCCAGAAGTGAGATTAAGTTCTGAAACTACTACATAGCTGCGTTATTCGGGTGCGTCAAGTTCAGTTGCGCAGTAGCTAAATATCTTTCTTTCTTCCGGAAGCATATCATATTCATATACCAAATAAATCTCTACTGAATTAGTACTAAATTACAATCTTTTAATTAATTTACCGTTACATTAGTTAATATTTTATTTTTACCAAGTTTAGTCTTTATTTAAAATAAAATGTTTGTCCAAGGTTAACGACAACAAAGTATTAAACAGCTTTAAAATAGCGTATCAACATTTTACATGTTACAAAAATAAATGACAATACCATGTCAGTTTCTAGTCGATTTATTATCAGTTTGAAAACAGTGTTTACAATGGTAACCATTAAAAAGAGATAGAATACAGTGACGTTATTCCATTCCATTGCGTATGAATTAAACATTATCCTATATACAGTTTAATTTCATAGAAGTAATTAAAATGGATCGTTTGTTCGATACGCGACACTGTAACTTTTTTCTGTTTTATGTTCTTGGTGCAACTGAAAATTTATTTCCTTCGTATACCACTATATACAAGACTTATTTTCGTTTCTTTTCTGTATAAATGGGACAGAACATTTATTAGGACTATTCTTTTAATTTTATGTTTACAAATTAATTAAGAACCAAGGTTAACAGCACCAATAAAAGTCATTTAAGTTTTTATTCGATAATTTATGAGCGTTTGTTATCTGATTTGTATTTAATTTCAAAATTTTAAGAAATTTGAGATACAAGTTTACAAAACATATTTATTTATTAAAATTGTTCTATACCAATTCTAAGAATTGAAAGAAATCGCGTTATTTTCAATGCAGGTAAATTTCTTTTTCCAAAAAAATTATCTAATACATTGAACAACAGTATTTTATTGGACCGATTGCGAAAAATTTATTATTATTAGAATACGGCGACGCAACGGACGGATGGCCAGCGCCTATACAGGCAAGTCCATAATTCACAATAAAAAACAACAATAGTTAACATTAAATGTCTCGACGCCATGTACCAAGTGTTAATTTATAGCGTATAAATATTAAATGTATCCACATACAGACATACACACAGTGTTCGACTAACTGATGCAACATAAATCACTATTTAACGGATTAAAATAGACAGCGTTCGAGCGGGGGTGGACCACAAAATATGTGTTGCTCTCGTGTGGAATTTAATCAAACTCTGGGTGAAAAAAATGTGACTGTTTGGTCGCAACTATCGACATCGAATAAACTTTCATTTTAATACCAAACTACAAATGCAGCATAGTAAATAAAAAATTAATTCAAGAACAGAAATATTATTTATGTACGACATATGAGAAGGCAATTGCAATAAACTTTTTCAGTTATGAAATTTCTTAATATTTGGTACGGTAGATATAATCTCGTTCAGTTGAAATTTAATCCAAGTTACAGCAAACTGTTGTTACCAAAATTCAAATTAGTTTCACATGTGTTGTAGAATCGCGAACAATTTTAATGCGCATGCGCTGCACTACTGCAAACTGCATCCAATGAAAATTATCATACCAATGGCCACTAATGTAGTTTTCATGTCTTCATATTTAAATCTATATTAATATTAGTTAACGAACGCGAAATTTCATAACAAAAGTGTGAAAATCTGTTAAATTACATAATAATAACGCTAATCTAATTTACATTATAAGTGGTCTATTACTAGGTTTACCATTACAAAAGGTTCGTGTCACGTATGTCGAATTCATACATATTAACCTTGTATGTGTGTGTGTGTTTACTGTTCGGACAGATGTGTACGAAAACGCGAATTTAATAACGCTAGACCGACCAACCAAAGTTTCAATATGCGGAATAGATATCTAATGAATATGCTAGTAATATGCATACATGTATACAGTAATCTATAATGATAATATATAGATCAACTTGTTTACGAATTGTAAGATATATAGTGTTGATCATTTATCTATAGATCATACTTTAGATATGGGTTAAATAATTGATTTAGTAGATTTCTCTTGGAATTATGAGCTATTATGGTAATATAAATTTATACTATATGTATATTTGCAATCCACATGTATTCGCCCAGTTATATGCCCAGTTATCAATATAGTAACGTGTATTGTGACACGCAGAAAGTTAGTTGTATTATACATTTTGTTATCTATAGTTGTATACAGATATTTATAATGTATATAGCGTTTTTATAACATTGTAAAACTATTTCTCAAAGAAAGATGAAGTGAAACAGAATATGTATTGCAATCATAAATCCCTAAGGTGTGTGTGCATTCTTGATAAAATATCAGAAATATAAATTATGTAGAACAATAGCGCACGTGTGTTTGTACATTTTAAACCAAGATTCAATTAACGTTCCAACTGACAGAACCACTAATCACCTAAAGCCACAATATTTATATCTAATAATCTAACATTACACCTTCTACCAGTGCAGAACGAGACTAGTATAATTCAACGTAGAATAATAGTTAAAAGAATATAAAAAAGAATATTTACTTTTAATTTTTATTGTACTTATTTGGAAGAATTATTACATTTAAGACAATTCTCTGCTTAAGCAGAGCATATTAATGATCATACTTTAAATGAATAAACACGCTATTAGTAAAACTTCATCAAAAGTATTAAATCGCTATTGTTTTCATCCTAATCTGGGAAAAGATGTGATGGATGAAAGTATTATGACTGCCATAGCAAGTTTCATCTTCTGGTTTTACTGGAATCGAACGGGCATTTCTTTTTCAATCATCCACGCACATTCTTCTTCCAAAAAAGTGAGAAACACATCAGGGTAAAACGTTAAACGAACGAAGCAAAAAACTAGTTAATTGCTGTCGAATCAGTCATTATAACGGTATTATCAACACTCTAACGAACAGCCGCAAGGGAAATCATTATTAGGCCAAGGGAAAGAGAATTCACAATACAATATTAATAGGAAAATAATATATAAAATAGAATAAATAATAGAAAAAAATTAAGTTAATTGAATCAATATTATATTTCATATACTTAGCATAAATGCTGTTAAAATGATTTATTTTAACTAAAAAATTAATCTAATGCCCAGTATAGTTTTAATTCTTGACGGACTGTTTGTTAATGTTTAACAAATTTATCTGAACTGATTGTGAGCATAAGTCAAATGAGGATTTTACAAAAGAGATATTGTTCTATTTTTGTTTTGTTTTAACGTAGCTGATTGATATTCCCGATTTTCAATTTAAGTATCGATGTATGCTGCATCCTCCATATTTAGTCTTTCGAAGCGTAAATCGATCGCCATTACACATTTTTTATAAAATTCAACAACGAACATCGCGGATTCTCGGCATAATGTACTCGTCAGTCATTTATCCCTCTGGCGGCGGCGGCACGAAGCATTAATCACGATGGTACACGCTGCTGACTCAGTTCAGTCTGGTTGGTAGCCCGGTCGAGCGCCAATCCATACACGAATGCCAATCACCAATATGATCATCGAAGTATTAGTGAAGAGGATAGACCCCCGTATTCGTGATGTGTTAATATCACACATGTCAATTAATCAAAATCTACTCGTGACGTAGGGGAGTCGAAAACAAATGCACTCCCAATATCATTATCGCATACTTGTATCTCATAATTGTCGATGATGATGATGATGACGTTTATATTTTGTATTCTTATTCCATATACTACTCTACAACATTCTTAACATTCCTCATATTTTTTGTTGCTTAAACAACAATATTTTCATTTGCGAAGTAGAATAGTGAACATGTCTTTTGGTTGACAATAAAATAAAACATGAACAACGAATTTAAAACCACTAATATGTGAGGAGAAATTTGTTTCAATTTATTATTTTTAATTTTAGTTCCAGTTAAATTATTATATATTAATAAATATTTGTTGATAGTAAAATCTCTATAATTAATATTAAGCTCTCTTTTTGAACTTCGTTTAAGTCTAAGAATAAATTTAGATTTATAAACTAGTGATTAACGAACATACATTTTCAGAATTAAATAGATTTGCAACGATTTAGAACGAAATCATTTAGGTATGAAAATGTTACAAGCACCCGAATTAACACTTTGTAATTACGTAGGTTGAGGTAAAGATTTTGAAATATGATTATATTTCAAGTAACTTAACCAATATGAAGTTCATTTGTAATATGAAGTGTGCCACGAAAATAAACTACGCTCTTCTGCAAGAATGTTCTTTTTTGTCTTTGAATTAAGGGTTGTTTCTAACCAAGCACATGCATACAGGTATGATTAAATAAAATTCTGCTTTTATGTTACGCTGTGTATGGGTTACGGCATAAGCAAAGCATTACGGAGACATGGGTCGTTGGTTGTTGTGTGTGCCTCGCTGCTGGCTGTCGTGTGGAGGTCCAATATAGAAAACCATTTCTAAGATAAAAGATACTATACCGGTTCGGTTAACTAGGGCATCTTAACTTACCCAATATGTATGTAAATGAAATTGCGTCTTATATAGTTTAAGTGGATCTATAAAGATTGTTGATATTTTACTTTTATAATAGACATATAAAGACTTTTATTACTGTCATATGTAAGAGCCAGCATCCATTGTTATATCAAAATAGATACTTTACTGTTTCTCCCTCTCTCATATCAGATATATATCAGAACGTAGCATTGGAAATGACAAAAATATGCACATAATACAATGTTTCAACTACGCCAAAGTCAAACTGATAAGTTAGACATTATTTTTGGTTCGTAAACTAGTCGTTTCTAGTCCAGCTAACTCTTTTATTTATTACTAGGAAATATCCTATAAAAAATAACTAAATCACTACACTTTTGGCGAATGTCTGATTTACATCTTGTGGAAGTAGTTTATCGTGCTTGTGATGTATTTCGCTCGTAAAGTTTTAGATTTTCCTAGTTTAACCCTCATATTTATAATACAACTTAACAAATTTACGTTATTTTGCCAGTTTATGGATTCACTAGAACAAATAATAATCTAAAAGATTATACTTGAAAAATATCATAGTCATCTGGTTATACTTGTGCTATCTCTTTGTCATGCCGAAAACATTTTGAACCATTCTCGTATACTTAGTATAAAAGATATTAGGTATATTTTATAGTTGAATTAGTTTAGTTATGCATTTTCTACTCAAGTCTCGCATC
The DNA here is from genome assembly GCA_018344505.1 of Nebria ingens riversi. Taxonomy (NCBI): domain Eukaryota; kingdom Metazoa; phylum Arthropoda; class Insecta; order Coleoptera; family Carabidae; genus Nebria; species Nebria ingens. The sequence goes on along the minus strand of JADQWA010000584.1, from coordinate 213,215 downwards.
ACAGAAACGCTGTGCAAAAAGAAAAATGAGTTTCTATAGTTGAAAGAAGCTTATATAATGCTAGTATTTGTATATAAGACGTTTATTAAAAATACATAACGAAGAGTAGATACAATGTGGTAGGTGTTTAGTTCATTGTTCCAACAAAATTAGATCATATCTCGTCATAACCGTGCCGAAGCGGTAGCCAAGCGTTTAAAAACAGTGTTAAGTCTCCACGGCAGCGAACGGATTATTATTTGTGAGCGATTTGTGTTTCCTTCCGTTCGAAGCGATGCGATGGTGAGAAACAAACTCATTGTTTTTGCCACTAAAGAAGAAGGCATAATAAATTATCTATGCAACAGCAACGCTCCACCAGGAGAATTGGTTCCACTTTCAACTTAAGTGAAACGAATGTATTTTCAAAACGAGTTTGTTTACCGACAAATAAATATATTACATCTATCATAATAGTGAACAATTTGTTTTATTCTTTGTAGAAATGTATACATACTGCTATGTTTCTAATAATTCTCTCAATGTCTATAAACTATATTGCATCAATTTATTTTTAAAAACTCTGAAAACTACTTGTAGTATAAATTTGATCTATGGTTGTAACTTGGTTTTGCCAATAAAACTAGACATGAACACCGTATAGAAATAAATAAATTATCCAGTGTGACTTGAATGCAATACATGGTAACAAAACACCAACTTAGGTGTGTACGTTTCAGATGTATAGAGTTAAATTGGATTAAGTTCAAAAACGAAGTAATTCTATGTGAGTACGTGCGAAAATAAATATTTGTCAGTGTGTGGCAGTGAAGTTAAAATTGAGAATGAGATCCATGTAGGTTGACCACAGAAAGATGTCGACAGAGAACGGGTTACGGAGAGGCGTCGGGGGTTAATTCAATTGCACAAGGACGGATGAGAGACAAGCAGAATTTCAAGAAGCTAGAAAATTTTCATTATTCATGACACAGAGCTTTAGTTAGTTGCGAGTAACACTCTTTCGTTGTGTTGTGCTAAGTAGTTTTGTTCTTCTCATAAGCAAGAGACTCATAACACAAAGTGCACTTAAAAAATTTACAATTTCACCTTTGCACAGTTAGATTCCTTTACGTCTTGTTCTTTATCCTTTAAGCGTTTCGCCTTTCCTTCATTTCTCATCAAAAGAAATTCACTAACTGATTTGTAAAGAAACAGGTAAAAACCTATGTGAAATAAAACAAATAATTAGATAAAATTTTATATATATATATATTTCTTAAAGAATTGTAATTTAATTATATTTGTTATATTTTATGAGCCATATCTGCTTAATTTACTTTTTAACAAAATTAATTTAGCAAATGAATTTTCCGCTAAGCAGTTTGTTTTTAACCACCAAATCAACGAAGTTTATTATTATTTGATTCTCAGAATCGTAGCAACTGTTGATTCAAACTTCGAGCTGAAAAGACGGTAACCTTTGTAACATAAATATTATTTCTTGCGAGTTGTGTGTCGTAAACATTACATCCGCAATTCGCACTTAGTTACATATGTTCACTCCCTGTTCTTTGTCTTTATGGCTCTAGATTTAAATAAATAAAGTAAATGGAATTCACTTTAAGAAATGATTTATTACATAACGAATCGATAAAATTATCCTTTTAAATAAATATTGATTCTCATTTATGAAAAAAATTCTATCGTTCAAGTTCAAGATGAGCCCATGTATGTATGTATATGAAAACCTGTTTAGCTAAAGTAGTTAAATACATTCATGCCAGTAATAACCAATTTGTTTTTATTTACAGCTATTTTAGTAACAAGTGTTAAATATTCATAATTATAATTGTTATATCGAGATGACAAACATTTTAAAATATTTATACTTATCGCTGTATGTCATAATAAAAATATACCTTCAAGTGTTTGGGTTACACTTCATTAAAGATTATTGGCCGTAAAATGTATTAGAAGTTTTTAATAGTTAATGAAAAAAATTAACATGTTAGCATTTTTAATGATCTTACACAAGTTTACTCGCAACTTAATCCGTTCTTATACGGCCATACATTACAAAAATATCACCATGAGAAGAGAGTGGTTTTTTATACTGTTTATACGTTGATGTTATCATAACACGATCCGTTGAAAGTAAAATTGATCTGATTTATTCTTAATAGCGTTTTGCATATGCAACGTCGATTCATAACACTACAGAATCTATTTTAATTTTTATATACATATGTATATATTTACATTTAATTTTAAATATTCAAATTAGATAAATGCTAATCATTAAAATATTTCGTATCGCATTATTAAGTTAGGATTTTCGTAATGGTTTCTTCCATTTTCAAATTTTTATAAAGTTTGAACATACTTGTTATAACAAATTACGATTAAACGTCTCTAAACAGAACTCAGCTTGAAAATCACAATGAAATCATCAACAAAATTGTCAGTTGACTAAAGGGCAACAATTTCGTAGTTTAATAATAAATGTGTAGTTTTAATGTTAAGCGCGTAAAATTAATTCGTTATTTTTTGCGTTCTTAGAAAATTAGTTATTTTGTATTAAATTGCATATATTTTGTTAATATTAGGATAGAACATTGCTTAATTAATTAGAGTACAAGAAAGAACACACGGATTCAAAAATCAATTCAAATTTAGAATCTTTGAATTAGGTAATAGCTTTCGAAATTCAAATGTGTTTTTGAAATGTATGTGGTAGAAAAACAATATGGGTTCATAGTTTACCAATAATTTGAATATTTTAGATATTATAGAATGGAGTATTATGATTGCTTTTGCATACATTTTGTTTATTATTTAACGGAAGTCACTTATTGGCTTCTTCATGCTATTTAATATTTAATTAGTCACAAACAAAATTTATTGATCAATAAACAAATACACAGATGCTCACACACACACACTTATAGATACATACTACCAAACACGCTCTGTATATTACATACAAGATACATACTTTTGAATACACACATATATATATATGGATTGAAATTAATGAAGGTTTGAACACCTCTATATCTTGATGGGCGGATTTTTCAATTCATTTTCGAACGGCATGTTGAGGAGGCTTGCAAAAAACCAATATGTATTATACATTCCACACACGTATGATCGTATATATCGAATAAATGCGCATGCGTAGTTTTAATAACGTTTACACTGCGCCCAAGATTTATTTTAATTAACAAATATTTTAAGCGCTATCGTAGCTGTTATTTATAAGCGATACGTTTGAATTGTTGTTTTTCCAGTGCTGAAGCCTTGAGAACTTGGATAGTGCTTCGAGAAAATTACAATACAAATACTTAATATTTTTCAGAAACACTTTCAAATTTGTGTTTTTATGTTTTTAAGTTAAGTTTATATAAACTAATAAATATACCTAATTTATGAGATTGAATGAAATACGATTGAACCAACCACTGAAATTGTCTTTTTTCGTATTATGGAAACATTTCACCAATAGATAAATATAAACCTGAATAATTCATGACGAAATCCAGTAATACGAAATAAATAAACCATTATTTACTTAGTTCTATTTTGTTTCGAATTCCAAGTTATTAAAAAACGAGTCATGGATTTAATGAATAAAAATTCTTGTCATTTCGATTTAAAAAAACTGCTACGTTTAGATATCATTTGTCAACAATATTATTGATTTAACTAAAATGGAATTTTCGTAATTGATATAAAAATGTGCATGATTCGCTTGGCCAGTGTAGATTTAGAAACAAATGGCATGCTGTGTATATTCGTATAGTTTCTCACAGTGCGCTTTTGTTCTCTCATGCATTTTTTATTATTCCTGGTATGGAATCTGTATTATTTCACCGGTTGTAATTGGTATTCACGGTGAATGTAGCCGCGGGCGTCGTGATGCGATGTTATTCTGTAAAGTGAACGCGTTCTGGGTGTTGTCGACGTAATAACATACGTGCCACACTTCATTAACATATCTGATTGACACTCGTCATTATGTGAGTGATTGCTACTCATTATAATTTCAAGCAGAGCAAAGTTGTGATCTTACGTTTACGACATACATACCAACATAACAGTGAAACCTAAATAATGCGTTGCTTCTGTTTCATCTTTGATATGGAGGCTGGTATATATATATATATATATATATAAAATAAAATTTAGTAGGAGGCAGGTATATATATATATATATATATATATATATATATATATATATATATAAAATAAAATTTAGTAAAATACATTTCTGTATAACATTAACATGTAGGTACTCAATATCATAATAATAAGAGTGATAATCTCATTTTTCATCTCGGCAACCGAGAAAAAAGATGACCATAGGGCGTTTCGTAGTTTTATTTGTTTTTTAAGGTGGCGTGGTGAACCTGTCAGTCGTACTCAAAACTCGTTGCATATAATCTTGCATCTTGCCAGTATGTAATGGCATGTAATACATGTGTAGTGTGTATTTAACAGTAGTCGTCCGCCACACGTATTATTTTAAGGTTTATCGACAGACCACATCATCTGAGCGTATATCCAATCTTCAAGTACATATCACACAGCAAAAATTTGCATATGCAACCTTGTTTTTAAATATTTGTGAACACAAAAATTATCTTATAATTGCCAAGAATAATCTGGCGAAATTTATATTATATGGAATAAATATTCATGTTTTAAATTATAATCTTTATATCTGAAAGTTTTTTGAATATTCTGTCATCACTTATCAGTTTTTAATATTTAATATGTCAGTTTTTTTTCCTTGTTTGTTGATGAAATGATTGTCACTTTATAGTTAAATCTTTAGCGGTATACAGTTGTTTGTTCGTTCTAGTAGACATTGTTTCTAATCCAAAAATAAATCAAGGACGAAATCAGCCTGTATTGGTTTCATTGTAGACAGGCAGTGCAAATAAAAATCTAATTTGAATTTCCTGGAGGAATCGAGCGGCTGCATCGCACATATCCCGGTAATGAAATTCACGTGTGCGGTATTTACCCGGGTAACATGGGACGACGAATTGAATAACAGCCACAAACGAGATTTCCAGCTGAACTACGAAATGAAAACCGCATGGGGTGGCACAGGGTGGAAATGGAAGACATTATAAGTCAGTACGATTTTACTGTAGATTTCTCACACGCACTGAAATAAGAAAATGTCAAATTGTGTTTGTTTCCATGGCGAGTGTTGAGCTAGTGAGGATAAAACGGTACCTTTGTTGGCTGCCGTTGGGAATTCCACACACTCAACGGGTTTTCACAGCTCTCCTTACCCACAATCGATCTCATCCGACGTGCAAACTTTCCATAGTCTCAGGCGGAATTCAATATTCTATTGTGTATGCATAAACATAGGGAATTTCTTTGGTTTCAAACCAAATATCAAAGCTATTTTCATACATTCTTCCTAGTGATAGTATTTTTTTTTCGTAGATGTTTTTTAGATTTGTTTAAATTTAATTTAAAGGAAATATATAAAAATTCTATAAAAGAATTTAATCAAATAGTTCCTGAAGACATCTTGTTATATTTAGTAAATTTTCTGAATTCAACCCTTTGTATACTATTATATATTTATATTTACTTACTATGATTAATTTTATTTCATCTTCAAAAGGTTCTATTAAATGCCGTGTGTTACTAGATACTTATGCTGTGTTTATGTAGGTTAAACGAGCATGTTGTTTATTTTGTATAAATTTTCTTCAAACATCCATACATTTTCCAGCGTGAATATGAATTAAACGTGATTGCCACGTCACAAAAGGAAACGGTATAATACAAGAGTAATAAATTTCTATGAAATAATTTTATGGTTCATAATATTTTCTTTTATAACGATGTTAATATTTACGACTGCCGACATATTTGTAGTGCCTATTACTATATTCTCGTTAAGTGGCAGAATAATAAGCGATAAGAGATTTGAAAAAAATAAATAAATGTTTTTTTATGTATTTGAAGGGAATATTTGTTTGCGCTGGGTGCATTTACATGTGTTTATGTTGTCTAGGTATTAGAGCTTAAAAGTAGCTGACTCTAAGGGTGAAGCTATCATAACAAACAACTTAGATGTGCCAAAAGTCACTGGAAGAAAAATGACGTAATAACCGTACAATGCGACATAAATATGGCCACCGGTGTGGTTCACCGCGTGAACGCCTGCTTGAAGTACGATTGTACGGCTCGTTGGATCGCTAAAATAACCAGCAACTGTGGTCCAAAAACACGCTCGGCTCGGAAAGCAACAGGCTAGCTATAAAACACAAAAACCATTGTATATCCAGACGAAAAACATCTCCCTAGCTAACACTAACTACTCCCGTCTTTGTCCAACTCGCAACTGCAAATATTATGAATGTGTCGCGTAATTTACAGTCGGCAGGATGCCAGAGAAAGAAGTTTTAGCGTCACTTTTAACCACAAACGCCAGCGTCAAAATATTCTCCGCTACTATTACCGACTGATGTATAGTATGGGCTTTGGAGATGAAAGTGGTTTAAAAACAAACCTGTCACTGTTGCATTAAAGTTTTAGCTAGACTAAGAAGAAAATGTTTCTAATTTATATCATCAGCATCGTACTTTGATCTAACGGATGTTAAAATTACTGTTGTTAAAACATAAATTCTTTGTCTTTAAGCATTCCAATTTTTATTTTATTTTATTTATATTTCAAATAAGTAATTATTTTTTCTAGAAAACTATAAGGATTTAGTGATACGATTATTTTATTTTCGTCAAAGATTCATAAACATGATGAAAAATAAACATTTGGATGCAGCATGCAGAGTATTTTAATGTTTTTAACTATAAATATATTCATTTAAGTATTATTTCAATGAAGCATATTTGAGAGATTGTCTAAAACATGTAGATACAGAATTTGGAAAAACGCAGGTTGCTTAAAAGAAATGAGCAATGTTAGGAAATCTCATACATACATAGACATAATTTTCATAAATAGGTAGCACTTTTAAATTTTGACAATATAAATTACATTTTTACCACTGCTAATGTATAATTTATCATTTTAAAAAATTACATATTAAACATTCTAAATATTGTAAATGAGATGAATTACAATAAATATGCTATATATTTTAATGTAATTTTACCTAAAGTATGATATGGATAAATAAAAACTGCTTCTGCATAATAAGTAGACCAGCAAGAAGTAGATTATTCACACAAACTGGTTGCCTAGTGCAGTTGGTGTAAGCCGTTGCCAAGCACTTCCTACATCCATATAGGAGGTACAAAGTGTTGCTTCGTCCTTTTTGGAAATAGTTTACCGCGATAAAGTCGCTCCTTATCGGGTTAAACGCGCGCGTGGCGTGGTGAACATGTGTACTACTACGCTTGGTGATATATGAAAAGGACTCGCCAGGGTTTTGTTGTGTTGAGTCATAAGATAAAAAGGGATAAAACCGCCAAGCTGAACTGTGCATCGTGCGCGCATTTCTGCAAACACGTTAAATAAATCACCTCCTCTTTTTAGAAACGATTCTTTATTATGATGCCACCCTACACATCACGTACGGTACTCTGTTTATCAAATTACATATTTTGTATATATTATAAATAACGTATGATTTATTGCTGTTTAAAAATAGAGCAACAGCAGTTAGTTGTTACACAAAAACTATGAACAGGGTATCATAAATGGCAGCAGGCACTCTATAGTCAATAGGAATTGAATGCAAATAAGAATTCATCACGTGCATTACATTCAAATACTAACTAAAGAAAGGTATCAGAGAAATTATCTAGCCATACAAACTAGATGCTGTATAAAATAATATAATGAAATGGCACAAAATTTGACAGATGCAAAGATACGGACGACAACCAGCAACCAAAGTTAAATAACTGTTCCTATATAGCGGAAACTTGCGGTGAAGAGTGGAAACGACTCGTATACTATAAAGAAAACTAGCGCTGCAGTTTCTAACTTGACGCTTATGGAGTTGGAGTGTACGAAATGTTACTCCTTTAAAAACATATATAAGAAGTTGGACTGGTGTTAAATGTGACATAGGTATATGTAACACATTTATAAATTGTTACACAAAGTAGAACTTTATTTTAAAGTTAAATTGAAATTATTCGGAAATTTGTCTCGTTGCAGTTGCTAGCTGTATGTATTCGTGTGAAAAACAATTGCTCGGTTGAAATGCTTCCAACTTATTTATTTGTTGAAGATGATATTCCATTATATACATATACTATAGCATGTCGTTTTCCATTGAAGTAGAATAAATGAAACCGTTGTGTTTATGATTGTTTATAAATATATTATAGTTATGCCTTATTATAAATATACAAAATCATTTTCATTCAAATCAACTTGCTATAGTAATATTTAAACTGTATTAGACAATAATTATGCTTCATACTGTATTTTTTTTTTGTGAAGTTTTAAATAATCTATGTAATTCAATTTTGTTTGCAATATGGTTTCGTAAAATATATAATATTCAATTTTGTATGAAAAGATTCATAAATTCCAGAAGAATATTAAAACGGAATATAATTTATAAAGAAAATATCAAATTCAATTATAAATGACATTATTTAGATAGTATGTCATCTTAAAGTAATGTAAAACGCGAGCATATAACAGCATCACTTAATAACAAGCAGGAAAAGCATGTTTTCTAATGTCGACATAAAACTTCCATTGCACTCAAATTACGCGTAAACATTTCTAAAAGACTAGCGCAATTTTATTTTCCGACACCCGTTCCTTTCATTAAGATCGCGCGTAGTTCGCAAATTTGAGAATTCACCTTTATCAATTATCTGTATCGGGATGTAAAGAGCATGAATACATCACCGCGGTGCTTCCTGTGAAAGGTTATTATGAAAGCAGAAGAAAACGAACGATGAAGACGCTGTACGTTCAAGGTGGAGAATAGTGATGTGTGCACGCGTGCAGTGAGCTATCTTATTCAACGTGCCACATCAGCAACGCTTCAACGAGGATTAGCAGATATGGTATAAATAGTCGGTTCGGTGTCAATAGGGACGCGCGCGCTTTGCTAGAGCGCCACGCCACGCCACGTTGTAAACTTTTCTCTGTGAAACGATATGCTAATGTCTTAGTAACACCGCATGCCAGATTAGCCGAGTATTCGCGTTAGGGTTTTGTGAAGGTGGTAGTGGGGTATGTGGCAGGGTTTCGTGGTATCGTGTCGTGTCATCAATCAACCCGGCGACAGGCGCTCTACGGCAACGAGCACATCGGCCCAATTGAATCGGGAACGAACGACACAGTCGACAGGGATGACACTATGGGATATATAAACATCAGTGTCGGAGACATAAAAATATTCTCTCCAAAATTATAATATTTTGCACTTTCTGTTTAACAAAAGTATTAATTGTTCAAAAATGTATTTTTGTTATATACTTATACAATTATATAAAAAAATATCTTAAGTTAGTTTATAATTATATTTTTATACATCTATAACAATTTCATTATTTATAATTTCAAACAAACACCAAAAATAGTTAACATCCGGATCATTATTCAATATATTTTCCATTGTATATTAAATTCAGGTGCTTCCTACATACATTTGTATTTTTGAAGAGTATATAATTCATTATATTTTGTAAATTTCGTACTTATCCAAGAAGAAAAACTAATCATAAAAATTACTGTAAACATAATTTCCTTCGTTTCCATTGTGATTTGTGATGAGGTGTACAACGATCGTTATTTTAAGATTATGTAAATATTCTTTATTAAAAACAATTTTTTAAATCTAGTAATGAAAGACAAAAATTTAAATATTTTGCAAGCTCTACAACTAGGAAAAACACCAAAGTTGTTTAATTTGCGAAAGCAGTAACTATCTACCTCTTTTTGTAATTACTCCTAATTTAATTACATTTCTGGATTAGTTCGTTTGATATCCTTAATCTTTTAATTAATGCAAAAGTCATTAATTAAGCAATAGGCGTCAATTCTCCATTTCTCAAATGAAATTAGTCCTTATTGCAAAATCGTTCTGTAAACAAATAGTACTAAACAAATTTAAGTACTCATATTTTGTTCTATATGACAAAATATTACAAGGTAATCTAAAAAATAAAAAAAATATTATCCATGTTGAAGAAGCTCTTGTATTAAGTATCATTTCCTTTTGGATCCACTAACTGAACCTTGCACCATTCATTCGAAGATTACAGTTAACTCAACCCAATTTGCAATCTTCAATAACTCATTTCAATATTTCTATCACGCTTATTCAGTCACCCGACTGTCTCTTGCAGTCTAACGAATTCTAATCAGCAATGGAACTGAAACGCAGAAGAAAAAGACGTGCTAATTCCTACGGTTCGACACTGGCAAATAGAAGTCTGTGTGGACATGCGACATTCTTTTTTCAACAGGACCTTCTCGATGCTTTTTATCTGTTCCTCTTTTCGTTCTTTCGTATGTCAACCCTACTTTTCTTTTTGTGAGTATCATGTCGTGTCGAACCCGTCATCAAGAAGAAGAAGAAGCAAATGAACCTTCTGTAAGCGTTTTTTAAAACCAAACTCGACTAGTCATAAATATTGAATAGAAGAATATGAGAATATTTATACAAGAGTAGTGACATTAATTTGTTTGTAAAATCATTATTAACGAAATCGGCAAAGTTTAATCAAACTTCATAAATATATACTTTTAAAGAAAATGTTTGATTTCACAAACTCCCGCAAAAGGAACGCGAATATAATTACTTCCTGAATCGATTGAAACGCGTTACAATTGCCATCATCGTCGCCATTAATTAGTTTCTCATGTTGCCTGAGCGTCACTCTAAAAAAGAACATTTCCAATTTAATCCAGAACCAATTCTAGTGCACGTTGGATCTTACTTTTACACGTATAAAATAATATTCAACCGGTGGATACAGTGTGCAAATCATGCGATGACTGGGATGACGATGGCAGAGCGGAGGAGGTACATAAAATCGTGCCAACCATAAGTGGTAAAGGCGAAGAAGAACCTCTTTGACAGAAGTACACGTTGAATTTTATGATATGTCGGTTTTACCAGCGCGAGTTCAGTTTAGAATGCAGGAAATGACATCACGAAAATTACATTTTCAGTAAGTTGACTCGTCGTGATAGTGCGACAAATATTTGCTAGAGTATCCGTGTTTATCTATCCTTGCACGGGTAACTGTGTGGGTTCTTGTATCTTACAATAAAATAATATGTAGTGTGTCACATAGTATGCGTTTGTATAATATGCGAAATATAGATATCATTAACTACGATATGATAAAAAATAATACTTTATTATTTACGATGTATACAGTCATGGAAACAAATAAAAAGATCCTTAATATATTGACGTTATCAACTATTGATTCATTAATTTAATTAGTATTAGGCGGCGAAAAATATTTAGAAGTATCAAGACCTTGGTTTTACATGCGCTGATTTCCAAAATGAAATAATGTGATCATAGTAAACTTGTGCTATAGTAATGGCAGTCTAAATATTAATATTTAATGTGAGATAACACTCGGGCTACAAAACAACCATTATAAATTATAATTAAAATTAAAACCATTTTGAACTATCGCCGATAGATTTCATTATCGATAGCAGTGCCTATTGTTTATTGTTACAAAGATAATTAGTTTTTATTGTATTGATAAAATATAAGATACATTTTGTCACCTATGAACTTTTCATCAAGATTTTATTGAATATTGATTCTCATCATGTATTCGCAATATGAAATTTATTTATTCAATATATATATATATATATATATATATATATATATATTATATATATATATATATATATATATATATATATATATATATATATATATATAGATATATATATATATATATATATATATATATATTATATATATATATATATATATATATATATATATTTAATTTTAATATTAATTTAGTTAACTTTGGATAAAACTATATTTTAATTAAAAATTCTATTAGGTAATCACGGTTATTAAATAGAAATTAAGAAATTAATTTTTACTTATAAGTAACAGTAATACTAGAATTCTGAAAAGTTTTAAAATAGTTTTGCATTCAGTATACTTGGGAAGGTATACTAAATAATTAATTTGATCTTATTAGGTGTTTGGCCTAGCGTGGTACAGGTTTTGAGAAATGTAAATCAACTGATTGCAATGAGAAATATGAGGGTAGAGTATTAAATCAGGACCACGCTACCGGAATAATGTCGGATGTATGGCGAACGGTCAGACCGCATCTCATAAACTATACACATGTGCCAATCTTCGCTTGACACCGAGGTTTAATTAAAGTAACCGGAGGAAATTTAGTTTGAGATTAATAATATAAACCAGTAACTAACATTTCGTACAGTGTGTCTTATGGAAATACATATAATTTCGGCTCTGGCTGAAATGTGCAAACACATATTCTTGCTAATGAGACGGCACGGTGACGATTAACGTTTCTGTAGCGCCAGTTTGGTTCAGTTCACTTCGTACATTTTCTAGACATACATAGATCTGATACTAAAGGATAATCACTAAAAAAATATAACACCAAATTATTAGTATTAGAAATAAAAAGTGAAGAATGGTTTGAAAAATGTTATTTCCACAGATTTCTTAATAATATAGATATTTCTTTCCCAGATTTAATACAAGAGATATTTTAAATTTTCTCATCCTAATTCAATTAAAAAAAACTTAAAGGTACGAATTTTATTTCTAGACTAAAACATATTATTATATCTCTGGTTCGTATTAGTGCCCTTCTCACTCCTCTAGACTTTAATTTGGTCGGAATATATCCCTTAATTGACACGGTAACCTGTTACTGCGTATGACCTACTTCTGTGATAAAAATCTATATCAAACATATAAATTACAAACGACTCGTATACAGTATACGGCCATCTCGTTTAGTTTTTTTTTTTTTGGTGTCATTTTTCAGTTAATAATTTTGGAAAATTTATAGTGGAACGCTTGTGTTAATTAACGTTCGCCTGTAGATGTAAATGTATGACGTCGGGCTTTTCCGATGATATATCTGTTTTAGTTTTCCCGCGAGATTCATGTTGAGCTTCGCTCATATCATTTTTGTTTGACTATTTTTCCAGATAAATACTGTTCGGGTTAAACAATTTTTTTCTGGATATATCCGTGGTATAGTTATTAGGTTGGTCATCAATATCCAAAATGTAATTTGCTTTCAAGATAATTAAGTTATAAAAACCGATCATACAAAACATGTTAACAATTCCATCTATTAATGCCAAAATGAATTGTGCATTTTCTAGATATGTAATAATTGTCATCATTTGCTTCTTGACGATATCACATTAGAATGCATGTAAAGGGGCAACAGACTTTATGTCTGCATCTTTATAAACTAATGTAGTAACCTTTTGAATGTATATTTATCGATTAAAAACTATTTGTGCATTGAATAAGGAATGCCTTCCGCATGTGTGAAACGGTGCATAGCTACGGACAAGGTGCGTGGATTGGCGGATACAATATTTTGCAGCAAAAACAACGGGCAACGTATTCTGCATTATTTAAACAAGTGTATGTGTGTGTGCATACAATTATCGTTATCAGAGGCGGCTGGTGTTGGTCTTCCGCCGCTATAGAACGTCCACCATCTTGTGTATTCGCCCGATTGTTTATTGTTTCGCGTATAATGGTGCGTATAATCGAGAAGGCGTTGAGCCGCTGGCCATATATACCATCAAGGAAGTAAAGACCGTTTGTAGATTTTATCAAACAGCACAGCAGATTATTAATGTTGACCCTCGTCACATGTTAGAGGGAATTTAATTTTGATGATTTAAGATGTTGGTGTGTATGTTGATTTGATACCCTTTTCCTCGCACCATTTTCTCTTAGTCTCTTTGCTCCCCCGTGTACAGTTGCTAGCGCCAATTCGAGACCGGTTAATTTCTGAACAGAATCATCATAATTTCCTGTCGAGTTTGTTATGACAGCTTTCGGGTCTTGTCAATACCACCAAATCTAAATGTTGGTTAAACTTTAATTAAATTTAGTCGGTTGCTATTGACATTATGCCATTTCATGCCTCTAGTCATCATTTCACTACGTTTGGATTTGTGTTCTCCTATTTAATATATCATATATTCATAATGGTTAAAAGTTTGCTTATTTTTGCATCATCATATTCGTCAAAGCCTTAATTTCGATACTCTAATTTAAAAATATAATCTATACATTATTCATGGGGTTAGATAACATACCATGGTTACCTGGATAAGTTATCTCTTTCTGATAATATGTGGCTGAAATACGTCATGAACATGCACGATATTTCGACGCTTGCTTTTAAAGGTCGTTACACTCTATTCTTTATATTTTACATAAAAGCATTTATTAAAACTTATTTCTTAATTTATTCTTTGCTTAAAAGTTAGGTACTGCTAATATTATAAAACCCCTTCTAACTTGTAGTATGTCTTACAACTCAAGCGACTGTGACTTGTCGCATTCTCATTCTCATTTGGACTAGGACAGCTTTGAGTTATGCAAATTATAAAATGGTAATTATTTAGCTTTTAAACAGTATTTACTACTTTTGAGATAAAGTGCATGTTATAACACCAAAGCAGATGCGACAAAAAAGATTTAAGAGAAAAATGAACCTTTTTCCTGGTTCGTCTTACTAATTTGAAATAATAAACCATCTTCCTGATACGGTTAATTATGTAAGATTGCGGAAGTACAAAAAATCAATTTAGTTCCTTAATAATGTAACTGAAGATCATAGCAGCTCTGTGGATCTTTGACCTGTACGAGGCATGGATATTGCACCCGGTGTTTGACACCAGTAGTGAATATCTCGTAATTAGTTTGTTATATGATCGGAAACAGTTGCTAGACGAAATACGAGTAGAAGCAGATCCGGGTCATGAGAAAAAAATCGATGCAAAATATTGCACCATTTATCTCTCACATGGCACACTTTGTACATTATACATCGTTGTTATTTAAAAATGTAAGTATTTGTAAATAGAACGAATTAAAATACATAAACATCAATTTATGTAATATCGTCTTCATGTCAACTACGGGTTATATATTTGGCAGACACTATTGTAAAGTTCATTGGCTTATGCAAAATCATTGTGCACATACGATACGGAGGGTTGTGATAGAACTGTATACATATACACGTCATCTATATGAACACATCGTTGGGGCATGTTAGTTCATCTTTAATGGCCCGAGTACGAGATAAGCACGGTGCGGTTTCGAAATACGACTATCATACTAGAGTAGAGAATATATTAACAACGCGCAGCGCTGTACTAACGTCGAAACACGACTAGAGACACCTGTCTGGCGGTGTATTAACACCAATAAAATAACGCATTTAGGAACAATTTATGTCTCTATTATATATCCATCAAACGTTGCGTCATTCAAAAGAACATGTATGTTCGGTTTATTAAAATTATAGCTGGTAGCATGGACTAAAATATTTACTATCTTGGACTAATAAAATAAACAAAGCCTGTTATCAAATTGAGTCAGAAGTAAAGATTTTAAAAGTGTCTTCTTAGTACCAATGCTTCTTATACGCATCTGATTCATCTAATCGCAACGATTATATTTAACGTACTCGTACATGGTTATAATATTTGAATAAATAATCAACTTAAACTTAAATGAGAGAGA